>RJWM01023811.1:0-31614 GCA_004363535.1 Dasyprocta punctata | reverse complement strand
AAGCCCACAGCGACCTGGGTGGGGGAACGGAAAAGCTGAAGACAGCGCCTTTGCCAGTGGGGCTGTCTTGGTTACTTTCCGCTGGTTGCCGAGACAAAATACCTGACGCCCAAAATTAGGGAAGGAAAGGTTTATTCTTACAGTTTCTCGGGAGTTTCAGACCACACTTAGTTGGCTCCAAGTTAGCATGGTGTGGAGGGGCTGCAGTCCATGGCGGCTGCAAGGCGCAAGGCACTGGCGGGGGTGGGGGTGGGGGTGGGGGAGGGAGGGGGGGGAGATAGAGAGAGAGACCCGCCTCCCTTACACTGTATCTCAGCTCCACCCGTGGGTGCAGCACTCACATCACTAATCCCGGCGGCGCTAGACAACAAACCCAACACAAGCAAGCGCCAGACTTAGCCCCATCAAAAGTATACGAGGGCTTGGGGGGACACAGCGTACCCCATTCCCCGGCGCCCGCCGTGGGCTCCGGCCGCGCACTTCTCCGGGTGCTGGAGTTCGTCCTGCACCAGCTGTTTCTTCATGAATCCTGGTCTCCCCAGAAGAAGAGCTGAGGCGTGGGTACCAGATGTGAGGGGACAGTTTTTATAACAGAAAAGGACGGGAAAGGACCCTTTGTTGTCCATAGGAAAATTCTGGCTTTTGGGTGAGACTGGAATTTGGGAAATGTGAGTCCGCCATATAAACCTGGCAGCTCCCAAAGCCAAAAACTCTTCTGGCCAGACGTGACAGCACCCCCGTCAGCCTAGGACCAGGGAAGCTGAGACAGGAGGGTCACCTTTACGCCTCTATTTCAAGGCCTGCCTGGGCTACATAGTGAGTTCAAGTCCACTGGGAACTACACAGGGAGACACAGTTTCAAGCAAACAACCGCCCCAAAAAACACTAAAAACTTTTCTGACGAGATTGGATGACTTTTTTTATATATCATGTAATAAAATGTCAACAAAAAAGGTTGAGAATTGCTGCCTTAGAGTTTAGAGTTTTTTGTTTTGTTTTGTTTTGTTTGTTTTGAGAGGGGAACTTGCTATGTCGCCTGTAGGGAGCCGTTGAAGCTGGAAAATGATCCACACATGACCTTACCAAAGTAACAAAGAGCACCTGGGTCAACCACGTGAAAAACGCTCCCACAGCCCAGCGAAACAGGAGGCTCCTAAACAATCCAGGCCTGGGTTGCTGGGCAGAGGGGCTGAAGTTGACGTCATCCTTCCCTGTGTATAAATAAACCCGCAGCATTGGCTGAGCAGTTCCTTTCCGCCCATCAGGAGGATAAGGGCTCCACCTGACCCCAGCTTTGTCTCTGTCTTTATTTTCTCATCCTCTCACGGTGCTTCACCCCAAGAACCTCAGGAGTCGCATGGGTGGTGGCAGTAACCCAAGTTGGCCTCCAGTTCACAGAGATCCTCCTGCCTCGGCGTCCTGAGTGCTGGGATTACAGGTAGGTGTCACTACACCCAGCCTGCTGTCTTGAAATTTAGACTGGGTTCCTGCCATTTGATCCTTTCTTTAAAAAAAGAAGTAGGCGTAAATCACACATAGGAAAACTTTGCATTTCTCTAGTTGAAAGTGGGGGGCAAGGCGGGACTCTAGGGTGTGCGCAGCCTCCCCAGGTCTCCCGAGACCGAGCAGAGGCCCAGCCCTCCGTTAGACGCACAGACAGCCGCCTTGGGTTGTTCACTCCTACTTGGCTTGTGGTTCCGTCGCAATGGAAGGAGCATTTGTGACCGAGATCCCGTTAGTTGGCCTGCGTTCCAAAGCACATGGCGTCTGGGGTCCCGGGAATCTCGGCCGGACGCCCAGCTCTCCTGGTGCAGCCGGGGGACCCTCGGTCCGCGCAGTTCCCGCCATGGCCCTGTGCCCAGCTTGCGCTCTCTGACCGCTCACCACGATGCCGTCCTCTCGAGGCCCAGCGCGGTCTGCAGGCCGAGGAGGACGGAGCGGCCTCGCTCGCTTTTCTTCTGGCGCAGGCTGTGCGTGGGGGGGCGAGCGCGCAGCGAGGCGTCACCCTGGGACCGCAGACCCGAGCCCCGCCCCGGGCAGCCGCTCCGCCCGCCACACCGCAGCGCACGGTGAGCCAGTGCAGGTCACTGCCGGCTGCTGTCACCGAGGGTCGGGGTGAGGCCCGGCCTCCGGGGCGGTCGGGGGCCCCTGTGGGCTCTAAGCCTCTGGGACTCCACCCTCCAGGCTTCCGCCCGCGGGAGCAAGGGGCCGAGGCCGCGAGGGTGGGGGAGGCAGGCAGCAGGGGACGAGGCCGCCGTGTAAACCTCGCACCGTAACACAGCCCCGCGGCCCACGCGGCCCCGCCTGGTCCAAGCCGCAGAACGCAGGGAGGACTGCAAAGTCACCGGCTCAGCCACGGGGCCCTGGCCCGCTCATTCTTCCCTCCTTCCAGCCCCATCACGCCCAGAATCGCCAAGGTACTCTAGGTCCGTAAAGTAGCTTGGTCAACGAAATAAAGGGCAGAAATCTGATTTTTTTTGTTTGTTTGTTTGTTTTTTTTTGCAGCACCGGGGATCGAACTCATAGCCTCACACCTGCCAGACAGGCGCTTAAGCCACTGAGCCAAACTCCCGGCCCTGGTTTTTTGAGGCAGGGTCGCACTATGTAGCTCAGGTTGGCCTTGTGCTCACGTTGTAGCCCAAGCCAGCCTCGAATTCACAAGGCTCCTCCTACCTCAGTCTCCCGGGTGCTGGGATTAAAGGCGTGCGCCACCACGCCCAGCAGAAATCTGATCTTAAAGGAACCGACTGAGAAAGTTCACAGCTTGCTTTTAGGCAAAACATCTTAGATCACCATCAAAAAATACATACGTACGTGTTTAAAATAGCTGGGGCACAGCCTGTAGAATGGCCCCCCTTCTGTGGGTGAGCCTTCCTTCTGCTTTAAACCAGGACTAAGATGGAATTTACTGTAGAGTCACAATTTTCACAGATTTCCAGCTCCAAAAACACATGAATATCCACAGCTCCAAACCATAATGTGCCTGCCTCCCTTCTGGGGGTCCCCCTTTCTTTGCGTGTGTGCTTTGAATTCTGCCGGGTTCGGCTCTGGATGGGGCGGATGCCGTGGGCCATCGCCGCCCTCCCTGCTGCCCATCGGTGCCTGTGCCCAGCGCGTGGGCGTCGGCTCCGCTCCCGGACCTCAGAACCGTGGGCCAGACACTCTTCTGCCCCAAGTACCTGGCTGCAAGTGTTTTCTCCAAAGTGAACTAAAGTATGTTCCCTGACACATTCTGAGCTCTGAGATGACAGCTTTCATCTGGTCCGTGAGCTCGGCCTCCCCGCATTAGTCCTGCTCTGACAATGCCGCCTGTGGGAGTTAGTAACTGTCCTTTCCCTGGCTCGTTTCTGAAGAGAGAGGCGCTGGCCGGAAGCCCTGACTCGGCAGGGATGGAAATGTGTGCGTTTGGCCTCGAACAGCCGTCTCCGGCCCGCGCCCTGATTTTATCAGTGCCTTCTCTTCCCTGTGGCCCTGGCCTGCCCCTTTAGGATTCCACTTCCAGTGTTTTCTTCTTGCCACAGGACTGCGTCATGGTGACACACGCTTGTAATCCTAGCGCTTAGGAGGCTGAGGCAGAAGGATTGTAGCAAGTTCGAGACCAGCCTGGGCTCCAAAGTCAGCTCGAGGCCAGCCTGACTTTGGTCATAGTGAGACCCTGTCTCAAAAGGCCAAAAAAAAAAAAAAAAAAAAAGGGATTTCTAGGCACAGATTCCCAACGAAGTCTGCGCGTGGGTCTTCCCGCGTGATTCCCGGGAGGGTCAGCGAGCTCCCTTGGTGCCTTCGCCGCCCCAGTCACTGGGTTGTGATAAATTCTGGTTGTGATAAATTCCCAGAGTGTCAACAGCTCTCCTGCCGGTTCCGCCTAATCCCCCGGGGGCATTCTCTTGTTTTCTTTTCTGCATGAACTGTCATTGGAAATGAGCATTAGAGAATTGTGCATCTACTTAATTTGCTTCTTAGCTTAAATGTTACATGAGTTTGAAAACATAGGCAAAGTGAAGAGGATGATATGTAGTCACCCCACGGTCCCCATTTTCAATAGTCATTAACACGTGGCTGATAAGAGACACAAATCTGAGATGTTCTAAGTTGAATGACAGTGACCAGAGGGTGGCAGCGGGCACGCGGTGTCAGCGGCCTCCAGCAGATCCGCACCGAGAGGCCGGCTTTCCTCGCCGTCCTCCTCCCAACCGTTCGGCACCAGGGTTTTAGGGCGGAGCCCTGGGTTTGGGCCGGCAGACCCGGGCCAGCCCCTCAGCCCTGAGCGCGCAGTGGGGGGACAGACAGGGGGCCCAAGGGGCCGACAGAAACCTCTGGGTTTGTAGAAAGGCACAGAGGCTTGCAAGGTTGGAGGTTTGCGTAGCTGGCAGCGTAGACGGTCCTGGCCAAGCTGCTGACCGTTGCTTTAGGACGCTTTGGCTCCTTTGGGCAAGATGGCCCTGCTCTGAGGGGGAGCAGCCTGCCTCGCTGTCTCAGGGCGATCGCCCCTGTTGGGAGATGACATCATGGGGTATTGTGAGAGGTGGCTGCAGGCTTCAGGTCAGACTGGAGAAGTCCCGGCCTTGCTCTAGGGGTCGGAGGTGGAGGTGGAGGTGGGAAAAGCCCCCCCGGCACCTCCAAATCACTTTAGGTCCTCCTGCCCTGGGCCGTCAGCATGGGCAGGACTGGGGAGCAAGGTCGGGGTCAGTGAGACAAATCTTAGTGTGGAGGACGCCGGACAACTGCCCCGGAGAGAGGAGGTAAAGCTGGCCCCGTCTCCACGTGCTGATACGCACAGAGCTGGCTGGGCTGTTTCTTTGTCCCTGCCATTGGCTTTAAGCAGTGGGCTGAGGAGCGGATGTGTGGTCCTTGAAGCAAGGCGACAGTCGCTGTTTCCCTGCTCAGCGACTCCCAGAAAACTGGGGCTGAGCCGGGCGGGATGGAGAGCCGTGCTCCACGCTGTGGGCTGGGACCGAGCCTCGGGGAAGAGGCTGCGACTCCCGGGGCAACCAGGATTGTACATCGGAGCTGAAGCCCCGACCCCAGCACATCAGACCCTGCCTCAGTTGTGTCACCCGGATCACTCTCGCTCTACTTCTTTCCCTCTGCACATCGCAGGGTGACCTCGGGCCTCCTACCAGCCCGGCGCACGCAGTCGTGTGGTTCCCGCCACCCTCACTGTCACTCAGCCCCAGCCGCGCCCCTCGTGGAGGGTTAATGACACCTGGTTGGCCCTGGGTCTGGGCCTTCCTCCCGTGGACAGCATCCTGGCTGGACTCGGGACCCCGGCTCCCCATAAGGATAAACACGCCTTGGCGTCTGTGTTCTCACGGCGGGTCGCCCGGGAATTAACCTGTGGGAACCGCGCTGACTTTCCCACGGGACCGCGCACGCGAGCTTCCCGACCCTCCTGAGGCCCGGAGGGCGGCCACGTCTGGAGGTGTCCGCGCCGGCCTGCCCCGAGGTCACGGGGCTGCGGGGAGGGCGACCTGAAGGTCTGGAGGCGAGGCCTGGGCGAAGGGGAGCCGCGCTCAGCCCCACGCGGCCCGCAGGTCCCACCGGCCCGGCCGCCCCAGCCCATGTCTCCCTGCCCCGCGGGACCGCGCCTCCACCGTGGAGCAGCTGGAAGAGAAGCCGGGGCCTCAGCGCGCCGGATTTTACACGTTTCCGGCGGACTTTTCTCCAGATGTCTCCTCCCTTCAAGCCGTCACGGCCACGGATTCGGGTGGACGGGTGACCGGAGGGCTCCGTGTTGGAAGCGGGTCCTTCTCCCGTTGTCCTCCCTCACAAACGCGCGCAGGTGACGAGTCTGGGGACGCCTGCCCTGGGGCCCGCACACAGTCACACACACACCCCTCACGAGTGACACCGTGTTTCTCAGAGAGTTGGGTCTGTCAGGGACCCCGGGAAGAAGCAGGAGGAGGCCTGTCCTCCGCCAGGAAAGGACGACATCCGAGCGGCGCGACAAGCGAGAGAGCCGGCGTCCACGCGGTTTCCAGGCCGCAGCATCGGGGCTGTGTGAATGCTCCGGCCGCCTGTCGGCCCCCGGCTCGGTCCCCACCGCTGGGCTGCGGCCCCCGGACTGCACCCCTCACTGGGCGCCCGGGGCCCTCTCGCCGTGGCCACGGACCCGGAAAGCGCTCCGAGTAAGGGAGGAGAGGCGCCGTGCTGGAGGGAAACGGGAGCCTCACTTGGAGGAGAGCGGGGACAGAGAGCCGCCCGCGAGAGGGAGCGGGCGCCGGCCGCAGAACCCCGGCCTTTGTCTCCGGCCTCCTTCACCAAGGGGCAGCGAGGCCCCTCCCGGGCCGGCCCGCCGCTCCGCGCCCCAGCCTCCGGTCTCCGCCACGGGAAGGCGGCTTAGCGGGGCCACGCACGCAAGGCGGAGTAGCAGCGAAGGGAAACGCGGCGAGCGAGTGCACGCACATTCCCGGTGTGTGTGTGTGTGTCCCGGTGTGAGGCACATCCTGCGTGAGCTTTCTGTCCGCAGCTGGCCCGCCATTCCTGGCTCGGTACTTCGCTGCACTGGGGCCCCTGGCGGAGCCTGCTGTCCGTCCTCTTCCCCTGATCCCCGCTTCCCGCACAGCCCTTCCTGGTCAGGATCTGCAGAAAGCTGGCTGCGGCCTTCCTCCTGTTGTTTCCTGTCTGTGTGCCCCTTCCCCGACACCAGCGCGCCCACGGGTGCTCACGGGAGTCTGGCCCGGGAGCCGGGTGGCCTCCCATTTAAGGGTAGAAATGGTCCTTCTGGAGTCTGCGGTAGTAGCGGGCCATGGGGGGGAGAAGGAGAAGCCAGCCCTTGCCTGTGAGCCGGCCGGCGTGTGGGCTGATAGACAAGGAGAGCCCAGGTCCCCCACCCCCAGCAGCCGGCTGAGTCAGAAACGCAGGCTGAGATGATAGCCACCCAAGTAAAAAATAAACAAACAACTAACTTAATGCTTGTAGTTTTTAGCGTTTGACTGACTTTGCAGGCCTAAAGCCGGTAGTCTGATCATCTATTCAGTGGATAGCAATACGCAATGTAGCATCTATGGGGGATCTCCCTCTGAAGGTGGTAGCCATAGTTAATTGCCTATTATCTTGTTTTGAAGTCCTGTATCATTTTCATTGTGTTGTTTTGTTTGATTTTATGATATCTGACGGCATGGGCAGCTATTTCAAAGATAACCAGATCTATTATGGCAGCCACAGTTGATTTCCTATTACCTAGTTTTGAAATCCCCTATCACTTTTGTTGTTTTGTTTTGAATGGCTTTATTCTGTTTTATGTTTCTTGGTTTTATTCTCCTTAAAATAAAAAAATAAATAAATAATAAAGTCCTTCTGAAATGAGCAAGGCTGCGTAGGCTCTGGGTCCTGCTGACCCCTTCAGTGTCTCCTCCCGTTTCCCATGTAAATGCCGCCTGCGTTTCCTTCAGTGAATGCTCTCAATTCTTTTAGCTTCCTGTATGGCTTTGATCCTGTGCCCCCCCCAAAGTCTCATGTAATTGAGTCATGGACAGGGTTGAGCCTGGCGTTTGTGATTGGTTTGTTGTCTGGTGCTGGGATTGGTGGTGTGTGTGCTGCACCCGCCCAGGGGTAGAGCTGACATACAGTGTAAGGGCGAGAGGAAGGTGTGTCTTGGCTTTCTGTCTGTCTGTCTGCCTGTCTGTCTCTCTCTCTCAGTTTGCCCCTTGCTGTTGTGTGCTGCCATGAATGGCGGCCCCACCACAACACGCTGCCTTGGAGCCAACAGAGTATGGACTGAAACTCCCGAGAACTGTAAGAAATAAACCTTTCCTTCCCTAATCTTGGGCGTCAGGTATTCTGTCTCAGCGATGAGTGAAGAGTAAGACAGTTACTGATTTTCTTTTGGAGATGAGGTCTACTGCATTGCCTCACACGGCTGGACCCCAGGGGCCCTCCTGCCTCAGCCTTTCCATGCCTGGGATGGCAGGAGTGCTGGGCTCTTCGCTGTGTTGCTCTTTTTCTGACTGTTGACCGTCAGCCTCAGCACATGTCTGTCTGACTTTGAAACAAACATGGCGTAAGGAGCAGGAGGAAAGTTAAATACTATTTTTGGGCTTCGGTGACCCGCTCGCATCTCTCAGTTCACTCCTCCAATACCCCCATGAAGTGCTGGGGTGAAGCACGGGGTGGGGGGGGAGGGCACCCGCTCAGCACCTTTGGGCCCCTGGGCTCCACCCCTACACCCAAAGCAGACGGAACAAGGCCAAACCCAACCGAACCAGACAAAAAGCAAATGGGGCAGCGCACAGGGCAGGTGTGGGTCTCTGTGGAGAAGGAAGGAGCAGAGGCATCCGTCCCAGCGGCAGCAAGAGGCAGCAGGAAGGGCACGGGCAGCCACCATCTTGGGCACCACGGCTGCCCCAAGCACATCCGGGTCAGAGTTCACAGTTTTTACCTTTTTCTAAGTTGTCATGACCATTAACTCTGAACTTTAGGCAACTGAAAAGATTTCCACTGGAAGCAGGTTAGTTTTTCTTTGCTGAATTCACTCGCAAGTGCATCAGGTTGCAAGTTTGGAGGGCTTGGTTTGACATGGAATTCACGTGTCATTACGATAATTTTACATTTTTTACATACAGAAGTGACAGCGTAGTAAAGTTCTGCCCCCTGGCTCGGGGTCGTGAGAAAACCTGTCTACCTGGACAGAAAGGAACTGGTTTTAAATTCCCAGATGCCACAGGCTTCAGAGCGGGGTCAGACAAGCAGGGTGTGACCTCGCCTGCCCTTGAGCCGGAGCGGCCAGCTGCGTCTCCAAGGCTCCCGTGTAAACTTGCAGAGTGACGTGTGGCAGGACAGGCCGCTGTCCAGAGACGGTGGTCACACGGGCCTTAGGAGCCCCAGGACCCTGGCTGAGGGGTTCACCTCCCTTTGGTGCTCCAGTGTGGACGAAGCGTAGAGGTCCAGCCGCCCAGCGGCCTCTGCGCCCCTCTGGCTGCCGAGACGACCACAACCTGCTGGTTTTATTTTACCTTGCTTTTCTTCCAGTTGGGAGAACAACTTAGGGGTTTCAGTGAATGCTTGTTGTAGTGAAAGATGTATGTATAATAAAAGTAATTTCAAAATTTAAAAAAGTTTATGTTTATAGGGTGCATTGTGATTCTTGTTTTGTTTGGGGTACCGGGGACTGAACCCACGGCCTTGTGCTTGTCAGGCAGGCGCTGCACCGCTGAGCTAAATCCCCAGCCCTGTGTGGTGATGGTTCGGTGCACACATATACACGGCAGAATGATTAAATCCGGCTAATTAACACATTGCTCACCTCACACACTTACCCATGTGTGACGGAAAATTTCAAACACACTCTTTTAGCAACTTCGATGCCCACAGCGCATTGACGGTGCGGAGCTGGGATCCGAGCCGGCCCCGTGTGCTAGGCAAGCGCCCTACCTCCGAGCTGCGGCCGGCCCCTCTCGGGAACGGAAACTTGGTATCAATTCTGAGTTCTGAAGCCTTACTTAAAATTATACTTTACATTTTCAGATTACAGTCTTTCGAGGGTAGTAATGCATTTCCTTCAAAGAAGTTAATGAATACAGTGTGTGGAAAAGAAACAGCTGCATCTGGATGAGTAATGGTCACGCCAGGCTGAGTCTCTCCTGCCGAACACTGCAACCTTGAGGGGTTAATTAAATAAAGCTGACTTTTTTGTTTTTCAAAATTAAGTGGAAGATAACTTGGACATTTAGAGTAATTCAATCCCTCAAAATTATGTTTGAGAATGCTTGAAAATCAGCTTTACTTGAGTGAAAAGCTGAGAACCGCGTTGTAAGAGCCCGCTTGTGTTCGCGATGGCTCCCCGCAGCTCCGTCTGCGAGACGCGGCTCTGGGAAGGGGCGAGTGCCCTTGCCGTGGCCGCCTCGGACACAGCCAGAGCCCTGCACAGGGCGCCGAGAGGGTTGCACTGCAGCCCCCGCGTTTCTCCTCCGAGTGGCGCCAGACTGACAGCAGGAGAAGCTGACGACCCGGAACGCAGCCGAAACCAACCCGAGCCGGCGAACCAAACCCCAAACCCCCGCCTGGCCCCGCGAGACGAAGGAGCCCGAGAGGCCGCGCAGGGGAGCACAGCAGGTGCTGGCGAGATGGCAGCGGGGAGCAAGGATCAGGGCTGCGACACCGCCACCGCCGGGATCTGCGGCCGCACAGCTGGGAGGAGCGGATCCCAGCCTCGCCTGGCCCCGGGGGTCCCAGGAGGCCGCTGGAGGTTGCGCTCCCTTTGGGGGACGGAGGAGAGAGGCCCCACCTCTGGGCCGGAGCAGCGCAGGGGTGCGACGCCACCGCCGCCCTGGCCTGGCACCCCGCTTCCACCTTCCCTGCAAGAAACTGATGCGGGATTGGAGCTCTGTCAGTGCCGCAGGTGTCCGGGTTAACAGGAAGTCACTCATGCCAGCCCAGGGAGGTCTCGGGGACAGGCGACCGGACGAGGTCCATCCCCCAGGGGACGGGAGCGGCAGAACCACCTGATAAAGGCCCTGAGGAAGCCGCCGTGACACGCTCAGCCAGCCTTACAGACGGGCGAACTAAACACAAACGGCAAGCCACGGCGAAGAGACGGCGATAAAGACACAGATAGAAAATGTAGAGCTGAAGAATACAACACCCGCAACCCGCTGTGAACGGACTCAGCGTGGAGGAGACAGAAAACGGCAAACCCGGAGATACAGTGCGGGTGTTCTAGTGTATTTACTGGAGTACGATTCTTTCTCCACTTAACTGCTTTTGCATCCTTGCCAGAGATCAATTGTCTGTTATGTGGTGTCTATTTTGGGACTTCATATTGGTACCTTGGTGGTTTGTTTATCTTGATATCAATGCTGTTTTTCAAGATTGGTGTAACTTTGAGACAAGTCGTGGAATTGGGGAGGGTTGGAGCTCTAACTTTGTTCCTTTATCAAAGTTATTTAGACTATTCTGAGTCTTTTGTATTTCTACTGAAATGTAAGAGTCAAAATGTTAATTTTTAAGAAAAATGATGTTGGCATTTTGATAAGGGATTGTGTTTTCTGATCTTTATTGTTTTCTATTTGTTCTTGGTTTTATTCAGTGTTTTATTTCTAATTTCTTAAGGAACGATATGAGGGTATTTCGTAACTTTCTTCTTTTCTAATAAATGTACTTAGTATTAAAAAAAATGTAAAATGAGAGAAATACCAGGCGTGGTGGTGCACGCCTGTAATCACAGCCCTCAGGAGGCTGTGAGTTCAAGGCCAGGCTGAACTACAAAGCAAGACGCTGTCGCACCCCCATGCTCCCCAAAGAAAAAGAAAGGGGAAAAAGTAAGACGATGAGAGAAACGCTCTGGTCTGAACACAGAAAGATAAGATTGGAAAAAAAAAGGGAAAAACCTTGGAGGGCCCATGGCCCGTGACAGAGTTAACATTCTTCTTCTCATCAGAGCCCCAGAAAAGAGAAAGAGGAGAAGGCTAAAAGGTCTGGAGAGATCATGGCTACACCCGACCCACGCCACGGAGTCTCGACACGGAGACCCACCCAGAGCCGTCACGGTGCCTCGCGCAGGGCTCCGGGGCGTCTGAGGCTGGAGGCTCCCGCTCGGTGGTCGCTGTGCTGCGGGGCCTGTGGTGTGGGCGCAGAGCAGGCGGAAAGGACAGGGTCCCGCGGCCCCCCGAGGTCACCCCATGGGCAGGTCTCCTGCCAGGCCGCACCTGCCCGAGGCTCCACACCTCCGACAGCACCGCGGCCAGGACCAGCCTTCCCGGGCCTGGGGGGTGCTGCGCTCGGGCTCGGAAGAGGCCACTGCACCCGCGGGCGCCGGGCCCCTCGCTCTGATGGGCAGCGAGGAAGCACGCTCCGGGCCGGGCTAAGCCTCGGATGGAAAGTGCGAGTTGCCCTCCCCGGGGTTAACTAGGGAGAGGACTGGCGCCTACCTAAGGATCTCGTGGTAACCGTTTTCCCTATTTTTACGCTGACTTTTAGAAAGCCGAATGGCTGTGCGGTTCCCTCTGCTGGAGACGGAAGCCGGGGCCGGGGCCGGGCCGGGAACCTTGGCGCGGAGCCGAAAGCTGGGTCCGGATGGGGCAGGAAGGGATGCGCGAAGCCGAGACGTCTCCAGAGCAGCGCGGGCCCAGTCAGGACTGCGGCTTCGGAGCCGGGGATCTGGAGGGCGCGACCGGCGCGACCCACCCCCGCGGCCACAAAAGCTGTGCCGAGATCGCGCGTTCTCTGGGGACACCTGGCAGGCGAGGCCCGGGAGCCTGATCCCCCGTGCCGCTGTGCACCGCCCCGCTCTGCCGCACCCAGGACCCTGCGGTTCCGGGTTTGGGGGCCGGTGCTGGCGATCGGTCGGTGCGTCTCTCCCGCCTGCCTTTCCCTCTACAGAGCCACTCGTTCCTTGAAGTCGACTCTGAGGCATCAGGATTTTAAAATTTTAGCTAAATCTTTTGCGAACCCAGCACTGTGCGTTGCTGCCTCTGGAGTATTTCCATGCCGTGAAAATACTGAAAACACCCAGCGGGCGGCAGCCTAGCGTTCCAAACCCAGGCCTGTGCTCAGGTTTGAAACACTGAATCCAGAAAGATCGCGCAATTGGTTTTCCGTGAAATTACTCCAATACTCTTGATTTCCAGGCCATAAAGAAGACCATTGCTTATTTTGATTTATTTTGCAGTGCTGGGGGCTGAACTCAGAGCTCCCCCACACACGGCCCTACCACTGACCACATCCCCACCCCAACATCAAATTTAATTAGGGTAAACGGTAAGCTCTGTGTCTGAAAGGAGTAAACTGAAGATACTTTTAGATTTTCTCTCAGCTCAGACTCACTTTGGAAAGTTTCTTCTTACTGCAAAAATTCTTCCAGCCCTGTCTCATTTGACGTGAGTTGCACAGGCTTGGACCAGAAGTAACAGCTTAAGACCGTGGAAACTCAGTCCTGAGAGTTATAGAAACACATGGGACAATCTTCAGTGCTGTGTAATATTTCTATCCCCTCCTCCCTTCTTCCTCCCTCCAACTTCAGAAAATGTTGTTTTCTCCATGAAGAATCTACTCTTCCAGGGTGATTTAACTTGCAGTTGAGTTTCCCAGTCTTCAGAGTTGGAGTCTGTGGAACAGGACAGTTGAGCTTAGACTGATTCGGGTCCCTACACCTAACCACCTGGGCGGAGGGCGCGGGCCGGGGAGGAAGAGAGGCGTGCAGCACAGGCTCCCCTGAGAACTTGGGTTTGGTTGAGACGTGGAACAGCCACAGGCAGGGGGAGAGAGGAGAGGTGGCGATGCCTGCAGGGAATTTCTGTGAGTGAGGCCTGGGCCTGCGGCCGGCAGTGCAGCGCCGTGGCAGAGCTCCTGCCCAGCAGGTGTGGGGCTGGGCTTGGTCCCCAGAGGAGCCTCCGGGTGCTGCTGGTCACGCGCGAGGGGAGGCTGGAGCCCCTCAGAACTCCCGTGCCTCCTGGCGGGTGCCCCGGGTAGCAGCAGGTGGAGACCTGGCTCTCCGCCCTGCACAGCGGCCCTGCTTGGTGACGGTCCAGCCCCGCCAGACGGGCAGCTGCAGGAGTTTTACAGGATGTTTACAACATAAAGCCTTTTAAAACAATTTAGGATAAAGACCCTGTGTTTAAAATTTCAGTTTGATTCAACCGCAGGCTAAAACATCTTAAATTCCAACTTGATGCAACTATAGACTCAAGAATGAAGGCTTCTAAAATTAGAAGAACAGAAGAACTTAGAAACAGGAAAGATAATCACAAAAGAGTAAAGTACTTTTGAAAGTGTCATGGATTTCTAGGAGAAACTAGAACATTAAAATCTCAGGGGCAGCCAGGCTGAACAACATAATAAGACCCTGTCCCTTAAAAAATCAAAATAAAATTCTGCCACCCAAAATAGAAAAATCAGGCAAGCAGCACTATTGCAATTATGTTCCTTAATTTAATATTATCACCATTTAACAGAAAAACCGAGCTTCTTATTTTATAATACAAAGGATAAATATCTATATGAGAAAATATAAACTGTGGCATTTCAGATTTCTTTATCCATATAATCTTTTCCCCTCTAATTCTTTAAGCCATCTTTCTCAAATAAGAGAAAAATTAAAATCAGACTCAGTGTCTGTGCCCACTGTTAGGCAAACACCTTACTTACAGACTTCGACCTCAAGTATCTAGGATCTTCTTTCTTTCTTTCTTTTTTTTTTTTTTTTGGTGGCACCAGGGACCAAACTCAACCTTGCACCTGCCAGACAGGTGCTTAAGCCACTGAGCCAAACTCCTGGCCCTAGCTTTTTGAGGCAGGATCACACTATGCAGCTCAGGCTGGCCTTGAACTCGCGTTGTAGCCCAAACTGGCCTCGAACTCACAACGCTTCTCCTACCTCAGCCTCCCAAGTGCTGGGATTAAAGGCATGCGCCACCACGCCCGGCTCTAGGATCTTTTTAGTATCAAGAAATGTTAAGGACTGAGAAATCAAAAGCTCCCCCAGTTTCTTTTCACTTGATTTAGTCAGGGATTTGTGGAAAAGTAAACACCAGGTCCTGGAAGTGTGGACAATATGATCACTCATTTTCTTTCAGATTTCCCAGGGTTAATGATCTGACCACGAGTTGAGGCTTTTGGGTTGTGGTTTTGTAGTCCTGGCGGGTCAGGTTATTGCAGTAATGTTACAGGCAACTGAGTTAGTTAGAAATATTATAGGCAGTCAGACAGGGCCCTCAAAGGAACCAGCACAGAGGACCAGATGTCTTGTAACCTTGGAAGAGATACACACCTCTTGCTGTGGGCCAGATCTCAAGACAGAAGGCAAAATGAGTACAACCACACCCTAAGTATAGACATTAGGGATTAGGTACGGATCATCTTGAAAAACCATGAATCACCATCCCAATCCCCTACAGAAAGTCACTGATCTATCAGAATGTTCACTTACTGTTGTGACTCACTTCCCCATTTGTCCCTGTTTTGGTCAATTTTCCCTAAACAATTAATCTTCTTGGTTGACCACAGTTCTGTCTCCCCTCAAGCCCACCTGCCTTGCGAGTTCCCAGTTTTCCCCATCATGGTTTTACTCTATAAAAGTCCCTAGAAAAGATGGAGTCTTGGGCAACCCGCTCGGGACCCCTTCTGTCTCTCTCAGACAGAAGCTTTGTTTCTCTCAATAAATATTTCTGTTCTTAACCTCTGTTGTTCCTAAAATTCATTCTTTGATTTTAGAGAACACGAACTCACAACTGGACATACAGTAGGTCGGGAGTTCCGTTCCCCTACCTCAGTAAGAAAAGGGTCCTTGCCGGGCTCAGCCCTGGCAGGAGAAAAGGTCACTTCCCCGGCTCTGTTATCTGGGAGTCCACGTGCAGGGAGGCGCACTGTGTCGCCGGGACGGAGGGCGGGGCGTCGCCCTCGGGAGCCGATCCACTGTCAGACGAGCTTCCGGAAGGCTCTGTGGGTCTGACACGGGTTTGGCTCTCATTCGCTGCGCCTTCCGCCCACTGTAGCTTTGTCTGGGGGCGACGGCTCCTCTCTGTGCCGCCCGGGACAGGTGCTCTTCCCAGATTCCCGGGAGCACGGAGAGCTCAGGCTCCACTGATCAGCGCATCCGGCAGCCACAGCCCCGGGTCGGGGTGTGGTCAGCACTCCACCTGGGCTGGGGACAGTCCTCCCTGGAGTCCGCACTGGGAACTTTGGTGAGAAAGACCTCGCCGCCCTCCGCTGGGTGCCAAGTGGGTAGATTAGATCGGCACTTGGTAGCTGTTCTTTGTTGTTCTTGTTTTGCAAATACTTAAGAGCATTAGCCTTTGCCTAAGAAAAAACCAAGACGAAGGAAGCAGGGCGCAGGGGTGGGGAGAGGAGACATTCCTGACGATGCGGCTGGAGCGTGGACGCTGTGCCTGGCGTGCCTGAGGCCCCGGGTTCCACCCCCAGCATAAATATTAACGTTAAAAATTCCTGAAGATATAATTGAGTATTCGCTTCCATTTGTGCCTACGCCCATCCATAGCACTGCAATTTTCAGTTTTCAGAGCCAACGCTTTAAAAAAAAAATGTAAACCAGTTCAAGCTAGGTTACTCCGGCAACCAAGACTCCTGACTGGTAAATTTGTTTTCTGGGAACTGAAACAATTGGTCAAGGCAAGGAATGAAACACGGTAGGTGGTCTTGTGGTCCTGAGCGACGTGGGGGCGTCAGATGCAGGGGTGGCTTTCAAATTCGCCATTAAAATAGCGCAGCCTGCCAGACAAAAACCGCGGTTTATCAGTTGGCCCATACTGTCATGTGTAAAATAAATTATTTTAAAAACCAACGTGGGAGGGGCCACACTGTAAACTGAATTCAGGCCCACGAGTGCGAGGCTGGGTCCTGCACCTCTGCCCCGCCAGGCTCCATGCGGAAGGGGCATTGCAGGTGTGACGGAGCAGGTGTGACGGAGCAGGGCGGCAGGGGCTGTGCTGCGTTACTCCTGCAGCCCCAGTGTGATTGTGAGGGTGCTTAGAGGAGGGGGCCCCGTGGCTAGAGCAGGAGGAAGGGCAGGAGAGGGGGGTTCGGGGACGTAGCTAGCCGATCCGAGGCCAGCCTCGCCCTGCCGAGGTCGGAGTTTGGATCCGTTACTGAACTGCAGTGGAATACATTCAGGTTAAGTCACCAGATCTGTGGTCAGTGGTCCTGGCAGCAGTAGGATCGATCAGACTTTGTTAGGGGAATGAGTAATTTGGGACGGATCATCCAAGGGTGGAAAACGTGGCGCCTCTTGAGCTTCCAGAGGCCGTGAGGGAGAAACCATCTCCAGATGCACCCAGGCCTTGTTCCCTGAGATGATTACAGGAGCCACGAGGATCAGGGGCTCCCCGTGAGGTGAGTTGGGGGTTTCGGAGGAGCCGGGCTGGGGTTATATCGTGGTGCTCTCTGCCAAGCCCCTGGTGCAGCCCCGCGTGTGACCTGGCCCCTCACAAAGCGGGCAGGAAGTGCTTTCAGCTCCATTCCTTTTGGGGAGTACCGGGAATCGAACTCACGACCTTGCGCTTGCCAGGCAGGTGCTTTTGCCCCTGAGCTGTATCCCCGGCCCCATCAGCTCCACTGGAATGCGAGGTGTCCCCTGCCTGGCTTTTGTGCTGTCTGGTTTGTACCCTGAACCCGTGTGGCCAGAGCGTGGAGCTTCGTTCACAAGCGGAAAGCAAGGACAGCCTGGGTAGCCCAGGAGGTCGGCCCTGGCACAACACTCGGGCCGGCTCGAGGACAGAGCTCTCCTCACCCTGCTAAGCGCGACTGAGCCCCTCGGAGGACAGCAACGCCACAGCTTTCTGAGCCGGTGACTGGGGTCCCGGTCGCCCTCCCCCTGCTGGACACCGTCTCCCACCCGTGCACTGAAGGAGGAGGGCTTGATTTGGTCCACAGTTTCCACGCGGTTCCAGCCACAGTCGGCCGCCCCAGGTCACAGACGCTTGGCGAAAGGGCCTGGTGCGGGTCACAGCCTGGATGCAGGCCAGGGAGAGCGGGGACCAGAGCGCACCCTCCCAGGCTGTGACGCCCCGTGGGGACCCCAGCACCCCAGTTTCAGACCCCTTCGCCTCTGGACTGGAGACATTTTAGATTGAAGCCAGGACAGTGCCAAGGAGCTTACAACAACCAGGCTAACCAGGGAAAAGGTGAGGTCGGGGCCTCAGAACCCGGGTTGCGTGGGCCTGTGACAGGGCACAGGAGGTCGCCGTGGGAGCGGGCACCCCTGCTGGCTGGAGAGCTGCTCACCTGGAGGTCGGGAAGTGACACGGGGCCGTGCCCCTGCCAAGGTCACCCCAGTGACCCTGCTTCCTTCCACTTGGCCGGGTTGCTGAAGGTCCCTCCCCGCTCCAGCCCGGGGGCTGGGGACCACGCCTTCACCCTGCGGGCCTTTGGGGGATGCTCACGATCTGACCTGTAGCAAGGAAGGCGCGAGGCAGGTCCCAGAACGCCCGCTCTTATTTCAGCTGGGCATGGTGGTGCACTCTTGGGATCCCATACTCTGGAAAGCAGAGGCAGGAGGGTTGCGAGTTCAATCCCAGCCTGGACCACCTGGCAACTTCGTGAGACCCCATCCCAAAATAAAACAAGGGGCTGGTGTTGTAGCTTAGAGGGAAGGCGCTGGGTTCAGTCCACAGTAAAACACAGGCACGCGCACACACACACACACACACACGCACACGCTGATGTGTGCCTGGAAGCTTGCCTGGAAGGAGAGAGAGCCTTTTTCATGCTTTACACATTCTACCTGTGGTGACAGCACTGTCTTTGTTATTCCTGCTTAACACACGGGAGACGGAGGTGCAGGCGGTTTACAATCCAGATGCGCCCAGCGGCCAGCAAGTGGAGAGACGGGGCGCATGGGCAGCCTGGGCCTGGAGCTGCCCGAGGAATGGGCCGGGCAGAGGCCCTCTCAACAGCCGGAACCCGAGTGTGGCGCCTGCAGGCAGAGGCAGCCTGGTGAGCAACCCTGGGGCCTGGTGCCGCCCTGGCCAGCCCTCTCGGGGCACCCGGGGGTCTTCCTGGGCTGTGCATGGCACGAGGTCGGAGCCATCCTCCCGGCCCCGCCAGTGAACTGGGCTCTTCTGCAGATTTAGATAACGTCTTGCAGGAGACACTGCCGGGTCAGGCAGCCCTCTGGGCAGTGCGTTTTCCCCCAAGGGGTTTCTGCACCCACGGGGCGGGGACTCCTGCCCCCTGCCCGCCTGGACCCCTGCTGCCCCTGGGCAGTGCCTGTGCTTTGTTCTTGCCACAGCTGCTGGAGATGCCTGCACTTCTGCTCTGGAGACCGGGCTGGACGGAAGGGAACCTCTCGGCGTGGCCTGGCCGGTGCCCAAGCTGGGCTGTGTCTCTGAGGCAGGCGGGGTGGCACCCACGGGGCGACACCGGGGCACGTGTGGGCTGGGGTCAGAGAGGGGCGGGCGGCAGATGCTATGGAGGGCTCGGCCCAAGGACATCTAAGGCAGCCCCATGTGGACATGACAGGGGTAACTCCACGGGGCCGGCCGGGGACAGGGCGAGGCCTGACAGTCACCGTGTGTGCGACGTGGCCGCAGGGCAGGGGTCGGTCGGTCCTCTCGTGTCCTTGCTGACAGCGATGGCGACAGCCCCTCCTGCTGGCACCCCGCCCCGCCCCGGCCTTGTCCTTTCCGCCCTCCTCTCTCTCCTGGCCGTCTCTCCACCCTGTCTGCCGGTTGATTTCGTTTCCTTCCTGCTGCCCAGCTCCCCTTTGGCCAAGGACAGCCATAGGCACCACGATTCAAGTAAAAGACTGCGTTGTCCAGCAGCGGACCCGGCCCAGTCCCTGCCACCCTCCGCTCTGCCCTTAGCAGCTGGCAGCGGGCCCCGGGCCGGGTGTGGCGCGGCTCTGAGCCCTCCTAGCTGGGGCCCCTGTGCCACAGGCCCTGATAACTCTGCTCCCGTCACCACGGCCCGGGCCCAGGAGATGGGCGCCCGAGGCTGCAGTTAGAAATGGTCAGATCCCGACGGTCCAGCGCTCCTCCCGGTCGGCCTCGTTGCCCCGGCCCCGTTCCCACGCGATCCAGAGCTCGCTCTCGTCTCACTTGTGTCCCCTCCCTCCCTGACCCCAGCCACTCTTCGGACCCTTTGGAGCTGCGAGCCGATGGTCACCACAGTTCCCTGGCTCCAGCCTGGTGAGGGAGAATGTGACCTTGCCTGCGTGTGCCAGCGCTGGGCTCTCCCGGAGCAGAGCCCGAGGCGCACCGTTCCCGCGGGGTGAGCCGGTGTCCCCCGCAGGTTGGGTTCCAAGCCCTGCACGGTCAGATGGAGCCTCACGGGCCTCCGAGGCGCGGGCTGGGCGGTCCCCTGCGGGTGGGTGCATCAACTGCACGCACGCAGCTCGCTCCGCATTGCTAAGGACTGTGCTGCTGCGGCCAGGACGGGCCACGAGCCTCGCCAGCGCCCGCGGGTCTGCAGCCCATCTCGGGGTGCGGCCGGCTCGCGCCTGCGCCAGCCCCTGTTCACAGGGTTCCCTGCCGCATCCCAGGTGTCGGAGCTCCTGCAGCCCCGCGTCCACTCCGCATGGCGAGCGTCCACGGCTCTCCGGACCCCTTCGCCCTTAGCGGGAATCTCAGCACCGGGCTTGCTGTTCCCCCCGCCCCCCAGCCCCGCGGCTCTAGGTGACCTGCGGCCCGGGCTCTCTGGTCACTGCCGTCCTCACTTAAAGCCGTGAGTTCGCCCTTTCACCTCAGCCGCTTTTGTGCTTCAGTGATCGTATCCTTACTGCTGCCCAAAGTTTCATTATCTCCAAAATTGTAAATTCCAGCATTCAACTCTTTGAATATTGCCTGTTTACAGCTTCTTCTAGGCTCCCCAGTTCAATAACACTCGACTTCACCAGCACTTCCTTTTTTTTATTGTAAGAGTGTGTAATTATACCAAGAGGTGGACTGTGACAGTCGCACGCGAGCACGTGTCACACATTGCCCGTGTTCACCATCCCTCTGCCCCGTCCCCTCCCCGCCCTCTCTGCTTCTCTTAGTTCCCGCCCCAGCCTGGATCATCTTTCTTCTACTTTGATTTTTTTTTTTGTTGTTGTTGTTAAATTTCCATACATGGGAGAAAACATGTGACACCTGTCTTTCTGCACCTGGCATACTTTGCTTAAAACGAATTCCTTCAGTTCCATCTATGTTCTTGCAAAGGACAAGATTTCATTCTTCTCCATGGCTAAGAGCACACTGTGTGTGTGAGACACATTTTTTCCGTCCATCCATCTGGTGATCGGCATCTCAGCTGGTTCGCACCTCGGCTACGGTAAATAATGGTGCAATGAATGTAGGCACATGCTTATCTCTTTTGTACGGCAACTTTGTTTCCCTTGGATATCTGCCAGGGAGTTTTATTTTTAATATTTTGATGAACCTCCACCTGCAATATCAAAATGTATAAGTTGGCTTAATATATTCTATTTTTTATTTATCCAACTTAGAGTCTGTGCTTTATCATTGTAATTATTATTATTTTTTGAGACAGGGTCTTGCTATGCAGTGGCCTTAAACTCACTGTCTAGCCCAGGCAGGTCTAGAACTCAGAGTGGTCCTCCTGACTCAGCTTCTTGCTCACTGGGATGCTAGGTGTGCCTCACCATGCCCAGCTGATCACTGCAATTATTACCTTGCCTATTCCTTATCCTCCTTGGTGTCTCATCTTTCTATACTTTGTGGCAAACTTCTGAACCAGGATGTGTTGGTCAGCTTTCCATTACTGTTAAAAATACTGGAAATAAATCAACTTACAGCGAGGACAGCATTTACTTTGGCTCACAGTTTCAGAGGGTTCAGTCAGTGGTGGGCCCTGCTGCTTTGGGCCTGTGCTGAGGCAGAGCGTCGTGGTGGGCACTGAGGAAGTGGATGGCGCAGGAAGCTGCTCACCTCACGGCAGCTAGAAATCCAGGAAAGAGGAAGAGCAGCCACCGGGCCCAGCATTCCCTTGGAACTTTGTTACTTGTGGCCCTCACCAACCTGGCTTCCTTCCAGTAAGGCCCCACCCTCGACGCTTCTACCAACCCAAGGACGAAGCCTCCAGCGTCTGGGTCTCTGTGGGGCAAGCTCCAAACTTCATCACTGGTTAAACCCCGCTGTTCCCCGATGTCTCCAGCCGAACGCTGCTGTGGCCGGACCAAACTGCAGGTGAACTTCCCTCACTGTAGGTTGGTGACGCCAAACCTCCAGGGGTCCCCAGCGTGGCCCGTGGGTCTCGCAGTCTCTCCTGGTCGTTCCTCCCTCCTCAGCCTCCTGCACTGTCACAGTGGCTCTTCACCCGAACCTGCTTTCTGTCGCGCCAGGCGCACTGAAGCGATCAGAAGAGAACTCTGCTCCCCCCGCAGAGTCCGCCCACCCGGCCTGGGGCTGGACGGCTCCCCGCTGCCCCCTCGTGAGCGGTGAGGAGCTGACCCCACCGCCGGTTTCTTCCCTGTGCCCTGTATTCCACCCTCCCCTGCTTAGTCAAGGCCTAAATTCCTCGAGTTCTCCTTTCTGCGTTTAGTTATTCTCCCCGCCCCCACGGGGTCGCTCTCCTCAGCACACAGATGTGAGTACTGTCCCTCAGCTTGAAAGAACAGCCCCCACGACCGAAGGTTTCCTGACTCTGTGGCTGCCTTCTTAGCGCTCTTCCTGGCCCCTTGCGTGCAGGGCTTGGAGCCTGGGGCTCAGCTGAGTTGCTCCGCAGGCTCTGGAAGGAGGGGCCTGACTCGGCCTCACCCTTGCGGCGTGGTTGCCGCAAACCTTCTACCAGGGCTTTGTGCCTGCGCGTCCACAGCTGCTGCTGGCGTCCGCAGTGACGGGCGCAGAGCCCCGTCCGGTCCTGGTTGGTCTCCTTGAGAGCACGGCAGCCACACCGGACCCAGCTGGATCTCTGCCCTCCTCGGCTTCGGGGCGGCATTCCCGAGTCTCCCTGCTTCCCTGGCTGCGCCTTCTCAGCCTCTGCGACTCGTCCTCACCTTTGACTGCTGCAGGGGCCACAGCCTCAGGCCTCAGACCCGCTTCCTTTTCTACACGGACTTCTGCTTAGATGATCCCATGTGGTTCTATAGCTTAAAAGTATCAGTCTGTCTATCATATATCATCGATCTGTCATCTACCTATCATCTATCACCTATCATCTATCTTCTATCATCTACCTGTCATCCATTATCTATCATCTGTTATCTGTCATCTATTGCCTATCACCTATCTATCATCTATCACCTGTCTATATCTATCTAACATCTGTTTTATCTATCACCTGTCTGTCTGTGTATCTCAGATTTACTGAACGATTTGGAGACCCTTGGGAACCCTAAACTCATACATCTAGCTGCTCTCTGTATATATATGATAATCTATTCTAAGAATATGAGGGGCTTCCCAGTGTTTTCCTTAGAACTTATTCTTCTAGTTTTGCTTTAAGTTTTGGGTCAGCCACACCGAGCTGTGGAGAAAGCCTGGCTTCTGCCGTCAGTGGTCAGGAACCTGCATCCAGGCTCTGCCATTCAGATGCCGCTGGGCGTCGCGGGTCCGGTCGGCCAAGCGGCTGGGACACTCGGTCCCTCACTTCCGGCGGTGGAATGAGAATGACAATGTTGTCTCCTCCGCAGGGTGTGGGGCGCCCGCCTGGCGTCACTGGGGGGAGGGCTGTCGGAGGAGGTTTCCAGCCCCCAGACTCATCTCCATCAGTGACACTGCTCAGTGCGGTAGGAGCTCGGAGCAGTTCCTGACGGTATGCATGGAGCCCGCTGCCTTCGCCTCTGCAGACGCACAGTTGGCCGTGCTGACCGAGGGTGGGCTAACCTGGGGCGGACAGCCGGCTCCTTCATCGCGGGCCACTTGCTCTCTGCTGTTCTCACTGCCGTGCAGTCCACACGGTGCTGTTTTACGTTATCCAGAGCCAAACCTGAGGGAAGGGAGACTCTCCTTTGCAGAAGACTCAGGAATTCCCAGGTAACACGGAAAGGACCAAGTGAGACACCACATGCACACACCTGCCTGCATGCTACTCATCTTTAATCTCGTTTTTATTGATTTAAAACCTGTGTTTTATCATGCACCTATCACCCATCTGTCATCTGTCCTCTGTCAGTCTGTCAGTCTACCTGTCTGTCAGCTATCTTAAGCTCACGAGTAATTTACAGCGACGGTTCCGCCCTGATGAGTCGCAGGGCTGGGGCTGCTTCTCCGGAACAGCTTGGCTGCTTTGCCAGGTGAGCCCAGGCGGGCGGCAGGGCGCACTGCAGCGCTGCTCCGGCCTCCTCCGCACCGGGCGTGGTCACGTTGGTCACCAGATGGGGAACGCAGCCCACCTGTGCTGTCCCAGCCTCCGGAGGCAGGGCCGGAAGCTGCCTTTCCCTGCGGGTCTAGAGGCGCCCCGAATGCCATATGTCAGGGACTATCTCCACCTCCAAGACTCCCTAATTTTATAATTGTTCATTTTATGGCCTCTAAAATAGAAAATGCGTGGAGGGCTCCATGGCAGGGTTCTTGAGTACTCGCCAGGGCTGCCAGAGTTGCATTCCACCTGCTGTCCGCCCTGGGCGGGAGGCTGGGAGGAGACGCTCTGGTCCCCGTGAGCCCGGCAGACCAGCGCCGAGCCCCATGCAGGATTCCCGAGCTGCAGAGTGGAGGGCTCGCTCTTCCTGGGCTGAGTCAGTTGTTACCGGCTGGGCTCAGATACTCTGGTCTCCGTGCAGATCCTGTAAGAGCTGGGCTTAGATCGCATCCACAAGGGCCGATCTCGTTACTGCGTGACCAGCTTGTGAGGCCTGCAGACGCGCTGTCATCCTTGGGTCAGGGCACAGCCTTAGAGGACAGACAGCCAGGTTTCTCACAGAATGTCACTTCAGATCAGGGCCGTGGAGGAGAAAGTCCTGCTGCCTCCCAGCGGTAGTCCTTCTTGCGTAGTATGCGCAGATCTGAGGGTCATGATGATGGCCCACCTTTTAGTTTTACTTTTAAATATTAACGACTCCTAGCTGATTGTTGGAACTCGGGTATGGAATGCTAATCAGAAAGCAACTGCTAACCAGTTTACTAATTTCTTGGGATTTCTGTTGGGGGTAGAAATCTGTGACTGCTGATTAAAAGAAAAAGAGCACAATTTAGTGAGCCACTGGTGTGCAGTACATAGCTAGTACTAAAATGTATTAATGATCCTTAAGCTGAGATTAAAATGATTGATTGTAGAAAATTAATTTTTTTCCCTTCTCTCCATCCCTTCCTTCCTCCCTTTTTGTGGTGCTGGGGCTCAAGCCCGTGGCCTTGTGCGGATTTAGGGTGAACTCTACCACTGAGCCATACCCCAGCCCCAGGTTCAAATTTATAAAATCGACACAGGGCACAAGTTAATGCGGCAGAATCAGATGACTGCCCTCCTCCTCCATTTCTCCTACTTTCTAATTTGCTGATTTTCTAGATTTCTGATGAGTCCTGTCTCTCTCATTCTTCACAACAGAATTCTGCAGTTGCTGTACCAGTTACATATTCACACTCGGCTTCCTGGGCTCACACTCGTCTTCTCTGCTCTGCTCGGTTTCCAGAACTGCGTCTGTGCGGGTGGCCTGGAGTAAGTGACTCGGGTGCTCAGGGAATCCCACGCCAAGGGCCTTGTGGGTGTCTGACGTCTGCACTGGCCAGAGAGATACACAGAGCGACCTAAGGAGTAATCTAGTTTGACAGAAAGTAAGAAAACAGATTCGGAATTTAAAACAAGACTTTGTTGTTTACTAAGAACTGCACTGCAGGAGGAGAAACAAGAGGGTCCACGGCCAGGAGGCAGCGGGCGCTGCACGCCAGACCCTCCCCACCCCGACGGTGGCTCCGAGGCCCAGGCCCGGCTCGGTGCATTCTGAGACCCCCTTGCCACCAGCAGCGGAGGGGCCTCGGAGTGTGCAGGTGGAGAGGGGGAGAACTGGTGACACTGGGATGGCGGACGTGAAAACCTGCGCTTGGCACGTTCTGAGGAGCTACTGGTAATGCTTATTTGGAAAAGTTTCCTGACAATTTTATATAGCAAAACCATACTCACGTACTGCTGGTTTTTTTTTTTTTTTTTTTTGTACCAGGACCTCATGCTTGCCAGGCAGGTGCTGTGCCACTTAGCTACATCCCTGGCCCATACTGCCATTTTGAGATTTCAGCTTGAGCTCTTGTAGGTGGCCCTGCACTCTACAGAGGGTGCTGTGGCTTGGATGTGGGGTGCCCTGCGGCCTGGTCCCCCGCCTGAGGTGCTCCTGGTGGTGGCGGCTGGTGATGGAGGTTAGGTTGTGAGGCTGTGTGCCCTTGGTGGGCATTTCAGAGCCCTGGTCGCTTCCCTCTCTCTGTTTCTTGGTTGCCATGACATCAGGAGAGCCTTCCTCTGCCACGCACTCCGGCCGTGTGTCCTGTGCTGTCACAGGGCCAAAGCCACAGGGCCAAGTGACCACGAACGGAGACATTCAAAACCGTGTCCGAGGAAGCCTTTGCCTGGTGAATTAGCTCGCAGACGTTTCTGCTACTGTAACGGAAACCCGACCAACACAAAGGGTTGCGTCTCTTCCCCGTTAGGCTTCCTGGGGGAATCACCAAGCCGTGCCTGACTTCGGTGGAATCCAGGTGTTCGGGGCTGCCAGGGGTCTGTGAACTCCTCTTCCTTGCAGTGAATAAGCAGGTCCTGAGCTTCCTTCAGAGACAAAGGGCACAGCTGCGCCGGGGACAGACAGCCCAGGAGCAGCAGCGGGCGGGCCAGCGCGTGCGACAGGGACTCTAGCCGGCCGGGCCGCCTGTCCTCCACTGAGCGCCGCACTCTGCGACCCTGCAGAGAAGCCCAGCAGGGCAGAGAGGAGAGGAGAGGAGAGGAGCCTGGGCCCCTGGGCTCACACGCCTTGGGCTGTGGGACAGGGGAGATCAATCCCTCCTGCACTCTGACAGGGCCATCACACAGCAGCAATGTGCCAGCGGACTCCTGGTCCCGCCTGTCGTGCGAGTTCAGAGCTGCCAAGCAGGGAGACGTCCGGCTTCCCTTCGGTATGGCCAGAGGCCGAGACATCAAGTCTGATTATTGCACAGAGTGTGCTGGGCACAGTGGACTTGGCCGCGACACCTTCTATGGCTGGGCAGACACCTGCTCTCTGCGGACACAGCAGGAGGCTGGCCGCCCAGTCTGTTGATGAGAACCGATGGCGTCCAGCACAGGGCTGTAGTTAGATCAGAGTTCTGTGGAGAGCCACCTCCCTCTCTGGGAGGGACGCCATGGGGATCTGTTTGGATAACACCCACTTTACAAAGAAATGCTTTTGTCTGTAGCTTAGGGAAAATCAGTTTGCAGCCAGTGAGCATTTTCTACTTGTTTTGTATAACAGAAAACCTTCAATGTGACTAAGTTTTGTCAGTGGACTATGACGTGTGGGATGTCATGGCTTGTGTCTAGGTGTCCTCTCAAAGCCTCGCGTGCTCACAGGTGGGGCATTTCAGAGGTGGCTGGATCTGGGGTCTGTAGTACTGAGTTTAAGGGTGTGTGATAACTAAATTGGCTTAGCACAGTTCCAGGTGCGGATGATGGGTCGCCTCACCATGCTCTAGGAGGCACCATGCAAAGGGCTTGTAGTCTGGATGGGATAAAAGGGAAAGGGAAGCTTGTGTGCTGCCTGCTGCCTCCTGTCTACCCTGCCGTGGACTGTTTCTCCTTTGCCGCACCACCCTGCCTTGGAGCCAGCCAGCTATGGACTGAAACTTGTACAAACTGTGACCTGAAATACACCTTTCCTCCTTTATTAACTTGTGGGTATCGGGTATCTTACCTGAGCAACAAGATAAGTAACTAAGACAAGGTGTTTGACAGTTGTTGCTGTGGTCTCTGGGCACTGGCCTGACTCTGTCTTCTTCATATCAGATTTTGGAAGCAACTTCTGGGCATGACTTAGCTTAAATGACAGCAAGATTAAGGATGTGGGAATCTGAGAATAGCCAGGCAGAGTGTGAGGCTCTGCTCAGCTGGGACTATTACTCGACAGGGAATTAACCTTCATTATTCTTCGGCCCACTGTATTTCTCAGTCTCCGTTAAAGCAACTTAGCCTTCATGCCAACTAATTATGAACAATTTGAAATAGGAGAGAGGAAAAATTGACTCTACTCTCCTTGGTCATAGTGCTTGAAGCACTATAAATTAGATTGATAAAAGAGATTAATTAGACAAAAACAGGGTTGGGGGAGTAGCTCAGGGGTAGATGTCTTGCCTAGCACACAGAAGGCCCTGGATTTGATCCCCAGCACCAGGAGGCAAAGAGAGGAAAACGATCAGAAGCTTGTTAACGGGCGCGTCAGGCTTACGTGTGGGACCACGCAGTGGGGCTACTCGGTGAATGTGTAAACTGGGCTTGCATAGCACCTTTTATTTGGGCAAAAGTTTGTAACTGACATATAATAATTGCACATATTTAAGGGGTGTGTTTATACAGTATTTGAATAAAAGTCATACATTTCCAGGTAGTGAGAAGACAGAGGGAAGAACTGAGTTTTGAGCAGGACGAGCTGAGGAAGGTAATTCATGGGAATAATGCGAGATGAGGGTTTGTCCAGAACACGTGTGGAGGTCTGCTGCGCCCTCTCTGCGATGGCGAGGTGTGCGGTTATCGCTGGTGACTGACTTCCATCCCTCCTGGTAGAGAGGACAGCAGGACACTTTCACAGATTTCCATACTGCTTCTAAGCAAGTAGGAGCAAGGCCTGGAATTTCCTTGTAACTGCTTCAAGTTTGAGTTTTCAGCTCAAAGTGATCCTTATGCCAGAGTGGCATATTTTGGGGTGGCCTGTTCTGTTCCCCTTCACTGGCACAGTGAAATGTTGAGGATCCAGACAGGGAGGGCTGGAAGCTGGGGATATTTGTGTGTGCCGTGGTGAAATATTTGCTGAAGCTTTAAGACACACTGCTGTGAGGGAGGGGGTTCCTGGGAAGAACAGAACGTGAGGATATTTTTGGTTTCTTTTATGATTTGGCAAGAAATTCATGGAGTCAAGCTCAGCAAGACACTAGTCAGTTCATGCTCAGAGATGTAAGGAGTTGTAATGAGTCCAGAGGTTTGGAGCCCCACAGAGTTAAGAAGGGCAAATGGTCATGAAATCCTCAGAGTTTTCCCCAAAGGTGCACTAAATTGCTGTCTGCAAAATTAAGGGATTTAGGCCCGTGGCAAAGACTGGGGTAAGGGTGTGGCTTTTCTACCCAAACCTACCTTTTCAGGTGGGTGAGGGACTGAGGTCACCTTCACTAGAAAGTAGAGAGGCCAGGTTTGCGCTGATGATGCGGGTTAGTGAAATATGGCTGGAAAAGAATATTGAGCATGGGTACTGGCACAGTGAAAAGACTATAAAAATATACCAGAAGCTACTAAGGTTTTTAGGAAATCATATTGCCAAAAAGTGACAAGCTTAGTGAAGAGGAGAAATGTATTTTTCCTCAACTCTCCTAAATTTGCAGCTGAGACAGATTGTGTTAGGTAGTCTTCTGTTACTGTAACAAATATCTGAGATAAATCAAAGAGAAAAATTTAATCTGGCCACAGTTTTGGAGGTTTTGGTCACAACTGGTTGCTCCGGGCCTGCGGCCAGGCTGCTCATCATGGCAGAAACACGTGGCAGAGAAGGCCGCTCGCCTCACGGCTGGGAAGTAAAAACGAGAAACAGGAAGTGACCAGGGTCGCACGATCGGCGTCTGCCCCCTCCATGACCCAACTTCCTCTCATTGCACCCACCCCACACAGCCTGACTCCTCCCGGAGGAGCCGCACTGGAACCAAGCCTTTAACTACACGTGGGCTCCAGGGGATGCTTGGGATCCAAACTGTAGCACAGATCCCTGCACCGCAGGCCGATTGACCAGGGAACGCCAAGCGTGGTATCAGTGCTCGCCTCGAACATCAGGTGGGAGAAGCCACCCCACGCGCTGGCCTAGGAGGCTGCCATGAAGAATTTCACAGTGAAGGACATCTTAGAGAAGTGACGGGAGCACTGAGCGTGGGCCCACATTTCAGAGGTGAGAAAACTGTGGGAAGGTAGATTTCTGGACAAGCATTCTGCGTGCCGGGTCTCCTGAAGGCCTCGTCTCTGAGCACAGGAGGCACTGCAGAGAATTTATTTCTGTTCTTTAGGTGGAAAGGGATGCAGGCAGGAAGTGGGAAGACCTTTGTCTTTCTGAATCTTTGTCCTACTTTTAGGCAGAGAGAAGACAGAGAGTTTCCTTGGATTTTGATTGTCATCAGCTCAATAATCCTTCATAGTTTGGGGCCAAGGAGCTTGGCTTCCTTTGCTAGCTTGTAAAACCCAAACCCTTCCTAAGTAGATCATACTTTCTAACACCTACTTCAGATTTGGACCTGGTAGTAATAGGCAAGAAAGTGCATTCTGTGCAAATCTGGGCCTATGAAAGCATGGGTTATTTCCACATAGCGCACTGGGCCGACTATGCAGCTCACTTTATTGCCAGAATAAAGTTCTACGACTCTTTGCCCCGCAGGATTTGATACTCTTGTACACCATGACTGTGTGCTATCTTCTTCAGCCTTCTCCACGTGGGAGTCCTAGCTCCGTTACCTTGTTTCTCCACCATCATTGCAGTACTGGGTGCGGCACAGAGCAGGGCACTGGACAGAATTTAAAATATTTTTTAGTTTATAGGCACCTGATCTGTCAAGGTCCCCCACAGAACACTCCTTACAGTCTGTGCTTTCAGCAACTGAATGGAAGCTCTGGCTTCTCCTTTGAGGGAAGCGTGTTGGTGCTCGGGGAGTGAAAATGCTTGTCAAGGCGGAGGTTCAGAGAATGAGTTCTGGGAGAGACGGCCAGGTGTCTGGTGACGTCTGCTACCCGTGACTGCTGAGTGCTGTTCTTTCTAGCCTGCCCACCCACCTTTATGATGAAAATAATTTTTAGGGCGAGTTCTTGACTCTCCTGTGTTTGCCGTGTGGTGACTCTTGTTCGTTTTCCCTCTCGGACACCAGCTCTATGAGGGTGACCCCTACAACCATTTCTTTCACTCTTTTCTCCCTTGCATTTCAAACTGCCCAGTGTATGTCACCATATAACTTTGTAGCCACTAGATCAAACATACGTGTTTATACATTTTACAGATTACCTTAAGACATTTATTACATTTTGGGTACTAGGTTAGGTATTTGCTAGCAGGTAAAATGGGTAAAGTCCTTGCCTACCTGAGCTCATATTCTACAACTTCATAAGGACCTTTAACTTTCCTCTCTGAGGAAAGTTAAAGGAACTAAAGATCAGTAGTTCTAGCAGAAGTGGAAGGTAATATAATGTTTAAAAGTGGGCACAAGGTAAACCACTCCAGATGATTAATCATGGGGTTAAAATTATTGTTCATTCAGGAAAAGCTGTGGAGAGCCATCAGAAATATTTTTGGCAAACTTAGTCCTACTTGTCTTGAAAAGATCATTCTGGCTCTAGAGAATTGATCAAGTGTTTCAAAAGGAGCACTTCTGGTTAAAAAGAAAGTCCAAGAGGCATATTTTACAGGTAAAATAGACAAGCTTTGGTGAGAAAGTAATATGGGGAAGAGGAAGGAAGTATCAAAGTTTCTTGGCTTGGACAGCTCGGTAGATGGTGGTACCTTTCCCTGAGACGGGGAGGGCTGAGGAAAGACAGGGTTTCTGTTTGAGCAGTTGGATCTGTGGATTTATACCCTATAGTTGTGATCTGGCTGGCAATCTAATTCATGGTTTTATATGGTAATTAAACCAAAGACACATAGAATTTCCGAGGAAAACAGTGTACCATGAAAAATAGTGCAATCACAAGAGGAATTCCAACAACTGAAGGTGAAGTACTGTAGAGGTCAGGGAGCCAGAAAATACAACTGAAGAGGAGTGGGCAGCTCCCGGTCCAGGAAGAAACCTGAAGTGGAAGACTACTCTCAGGATCAGAAGTAATTAATGTCATTGTTATGGCTGATACATTGTGTTAACCTGAGTCTAGAAGCTTAACTAAGTAACTCAGCAGCTCTGCATCCTGGGGTGTGGAGGACTAGCTGTTACTGCTCTAGGATGTTCATTGTGTCAATCTGAGAAGGTCAGAAGTTGAACTAAGTGGTTCAGCAGGGTCCTTACTTGTAACATCCTCAGCCTGTGCAAGAGGAGGGCACACAGATGGTGTGACTGCCACACCCACCCCAGGGGAGCGGCCTGCACACAATGAAATCAAATGAGGAGGGAC
>RJWM01023810.1:0-31265 GCA_004363535.1 Dasyprocta punctata | reverse complement strand
CAGATGCCTTGGAGCTTGGAATATTTGCAAATACAGAATGAGATATCTCATCGATGGGACCCAAATCTAAACAATTAGTTTCTTTATGTTTCAGACATTCCTGATGCACATGGGCTAAAGGTAATTTTATAAAAACATATTAATTTTGTGTGTGAAGCTGTATTTCACATTGTATGGACCTTTCCACTTGTGTCATGTCAGTGTCTGAGAAGTGTAAGATTTGGGAGCATTTCAGAGTTCAGATTTTTAGATTACAAATGCTTAATCTGTATTGCCAAAAAAATTTTTTTTAAAGAAGTTTTCTTTATTTTTTGCCCCCTTTTCATGTTCCGGGTTAACAAGAATGAAGGCTTTGGATACAGAGGAGACCTGGTGCCGTTTCTCCTTGGGCAGCAGGGAGTTGACCAAGAAATAGCAAACGGATGCCTCTTGGTAGGTTCCTGGGTAATGGCACTCCTACTGCCCGAAGGACTTCCACTGAACCTCAAAGCTGAAGAGGAAATTAAGTAAGGAATTCTTTCTGAGGCTGAACCTTGAGTATCTTGTAGGCAGCGAGGACATTAGGCTGGGAGAGGAGAGGAGAAGCCGTGAGGCCGTCCTTCTGTCTCCTGCGTTGTTCTCTTTGTCCTCAGCCCCTGGCTCAGTGCCACAAACTACCCTGCCCTGGAGGGCGTGGTCTGGGGGCTCCAGGGAGACTCACTGGGCACGTGACAGCTGTAACAGCCCTGCTATGGTTACCCGAATCACATTAAATAAGATTTCTCTTATCATTATTTACACAGCAACACGTCCTCACCTTCAGTAACACAAATATGAGCCATGGGGAAGGCCCAGCGCAGCCCCGGACTGGTGAAGGACTCGGTGTCAGAGCTGCGCTCAGCAGGTGCTGGATCCCTGTGCAGCATCACAAAAATAAAGAAAAGGAAAGAAAAGAAAAGTCTCAAGCGGTCTTTGTCCATAGTACTTGATTCCCTGCTTTTGTAAAACTTGGAACACTTTTATGTAGTGTTCTTCTTAGAAACTGTGTATGGAATTGTCTGTCACTTCTGCCTGATAATACTACTCCCAAACTGATAAAAAGTGTTTCAGTGCTTGGAATTGGACATCAGGTCTTCGTGCACGCTAGGCAGATGTTCTACCACTGAGCTACACCTCTGGTCATCTATTGAATTTGTATTTTAATTTTTTAAAGTTTTCATTTTTTTTAATTTTAAGGATAGTAAAATCCAACAAAACATAACAGATCAAAGTCAATCAAAACAAAACAGTAGAACTGGTACAGAACTTCAAAGAAAGATACTATGAAAACAATAGCTACTATAGTGTATCTTGTTATTTTCAGAATAGTTGATCATTCCATCAGGTATAGTAAAATCAAACCAAAAACAAAACATAATAAAACCAATAAAAACAGGATATGAAATAAAGCAAAAAAAAGAAAAAAAGAGAAAGAAACAAAAATTCATCAGAATAAAGCAGAACCATGAGAACAATGTTGGGCCTCAAAGACAAGACAGAGGAAAATTTCCATATTTGCTAGATTACATACTGTCATCTTCCCAAGAGATGCTCAGACTGCTGGCCCCAGGTCTGCAAAATCAACCAAACAATACAAGCATTTAGTTGCTTTATGTGCCTTAGTTGCTATCAAGTTAGCCGGGCCTACGAACCAGCAGGTTGCTTGGCAGGGTTGTGGGGGATGTCCTTGTTTCTTAGCCTGCATGCCAGTAGGCATACAGGAGGCACATCTTTCTCTACCTGGAGTCCGTGCCAGTTGCACAGTCACCAGGAAGGCAGGCTAGTTTCCTTCTGGTTGGAGCCTCTCTGATCCAACATGGCAGATTCTTGAGAGGCACATCTGTGTCTCCCTGGAGTCCACGCCAGTTGCGCAGTCACCCTAAAGTTTTCATTTGAACATGTTTGCAGTACACGGTGATCCCATTCTTCTGGGGAGTTGGCATGTGCACATAACCCATCTTCACTTTTTCTACTTTCCTTTCCTTCTTTTTCCCAACCTGGTTGGTTATATACAATATCTTGTTTATTTTCACTTCCTTTACTTTTCAGATTAATGATCTTTTTATATTTCATTTATTAAAATTTGTTAATCATATCTTCATTTCTTTTGCCCAGTTTTGTGTTCTGTGTCTCTCATAATAATTGCAGGCGCCTTTAATATATATTGTATATTACACTCAGTTTCATGTATATTACACAGACTTTCACAATACCCTTTTGGGGATTGTGTGTGTGATCTATATTAATTTTTAGTCATCATAACAAAATACCTATGGCGGTTTATTTCTGAAGAAAGAGGTTTACGTAGCTCACAGTTTTGGAGACTGGATGTCCACGACTAGCAACCCCATCGGGGGCCTAACGGTAGCTTGCATCATGGCAGAAGCGTGTGCGAGACGAAAGGATCACGTCCAGACAGGAAGCCGGAGTGGAGGCCCGCAGCCCCTTTGGGGGCGCACACGTGACCTGAGGACCTCTGGCTGGGCTCAGCCTCTTAGCAGTTGTGCCACCTCTGGACATAGCCACCCTGGGGACCAGCTTTCCAACACATGAATGTTAGGAGGGAAAACTCAAGTCATATCCACAGCAAGATTTTTTAATTTGTTTGAAATGAGATCTATTGGCCTTTTGCAAACTCCTAGAGTTTGTTTCTTTTTTTTTAAGGAAATCCTTCATCTTGCCTAATAATTATAAAAACTGACATGCTATATTTTACTCTAGCTCCTTTTTGACTTGTGTTTTAAAAAATTTAATGTTCAGAATTTAATTCAATTGTATTTTGTACATACGATGTGATATAGGGATCTAAATTAATGTTCTTCAGGAACAACGATCTTCATAATTTTTGGACAGTCTACCATTTCCATATTTCCATATTGAGATGTTTCCTAAGAGAGAAGGAAAAGAGAAAAACCAAGTGGGGAAATGAAGTGATATGCAAAGAGGAGAGCAGACAGTTTGATTTTATGCAGCACCTGTCCTGTGACGTGCCCTTTCTCAGACACATGCACAGGCACTGTCTCATGTATACCTCCAGCCAGGTGGCTCAGTCAAGAAAACTGAAGTTGAGAGATCAGCAAGGAGTTGTGCAGTAGCAAATGGAGATAACAGGTTTAGAATGAGACTTGGGGACAAATCCCAAATTTCACTCTCACCAGCTCTGTGATCTTGCTCCAGTTACCTAGCTACATTTCTCATGTGTAAAACAGATAATCACTGCTTGGGTGATTTTGAGGGTCAACTGAAATAACGGGTCTAAAGCAACTTTGGAGCTCTCCGTCAATGCCGGTTCCCACCCACCAATCTTGCTCCCACCCCAGGGACTGTCTGTCCCTCTGCACCCGGCTGCCGTACAAATCCCAGAGTCTGCTCGGGACAACACAGAGCCCTAATATTAGTATGTTATGAGATGTTTATTCCACTAGTGCCCAACACACAGGAACACATACCAAAATTCTTTGATTCTTCTATGGTAGGAAAGACAGTTATTGAGAGTTGGAATGTGAATCTGAAAAAAAGTCACATAAGCTTGAAAAAAAAACACCCATTACAAAAGGAGCCATTGTTGAAATGCGAGTCCTTGTGTAAGCCAAAGTCCCCAGTGAGAAGCACCCTCCATTCCAATCAGACAATCGATCCTTGTGCAGGGACAATGCTGGCCACTCAGTCGGGGAAGCACGGTCCCCACGGCGATGGCAGTGCTCCCTCCCGCTGGGCTGTGCTGCCCCACACAGCAGCAGCGTCTGGAGGAGCCATGGCCCCATCTGACCCAGGGCCTGGGCCCCTGAACAGCTGCCACAAGCCAGGAAAACAGACCAGCCCAGAAGCCCGGCTCTTCCTTCATTCGCCGTGAACCTGGCTCCCCCAGGAAGTCGTGCTGATGAGATATAAGAATGAAGCAGAGAGAAAGATAAAAATAAGGCGTGACTGAAATTCTCCAGATGAGTATTCTCCTCTTAGGGAGCATGTATGCTTGTTCCTAACACCTCTTGCTCATGAGGAAAATTCGTGAACCAGACTGGATTTAAATCCTCCCCTCAGCAGCTGCCAGCTCTTGAGGAAATTTGTTTGCTTCTCCGAGCTTCATTTTTTTCATCTGAAAAATGGGATTAATAACACATCTTAGAGAAATGCCGCGAGAATTAAATCACCCAGATATAAAAATGTGCTCAATAAAAACAAGCATTATTCTTTCTTCATGTAAAGAATTGCCTTCAGAGCCTATGAATATCTTCAGAGATTCTGAGTTTCACTTTTCAAGGGGAAATTTGATTTCTGCAACAGCTGATGTAGTGCGATTGTGGAGCTAGTGAATAATGTGTGTAATAAATGCTTTATTTTACTTCTTTGAAAGGGCTGATCTCTCTTAGGCACTGAGATTTGATTCTATAAATAACTTGTAAACTGACCTTGACTCGTTGGCTCTATTTCCAAATTTTATCCAGGCTACTTAGGGCAGGTAGCACTCACACACTTAATCCTAGTGCCCTTGATCCTAGCATCACACCATGAATCAATTCCATTATCGCTCTAGATTCAGCCATCTCTGAAAAAGTCCCACCTATAACTGCATAAGGCTTTGGGAGGACATCTAGGTATAAGCCGTAACAGCGTAGTAGGTTGTATTTTCATGTGCCCTGAAAGCCTCATGCAGCCAGAAGTGGGACTTTCGGGAGGTGGCTGGATCATGGGTGCGATGCTGGACCAGTCCACTGATGAGTCTGTGTGAATGTGCAGGGTGATATGTGTCCCTTCTACTCCCTTGTTCCCACACCCTGCTCCCCACAGCCCTACCACTGCTCCTTCTCCTCTGCCCGGCCCCTCTGCCACGCTGCCCTTCCTTGGAGCTACCCCACTATGGACTGAAACCTGTACAAACCTTTCCTCCTTTAGCTTGTGGGTGTCAGACAGTTCGTCCCAGCAATGAGAAAGCAGCTAAGACAAGCCTCTTGTGACAAGCAGATATTGAGAGCAGAGGTGAGAAGGACAGATCTACACATGCTGGGAGGAGGGAGAGGGCAAGGTTTTGCAGGAACAGCAGGTACAAAGGCCCTGAGGCAAAGTGAAGGGAAAGGGACACAGCCAGCAAAGGAAGAACTGAGAGAAAGGGGGCTGCAGATGTGGCGGGCAGAGAGAGAGGACGCCGGCTGCTACGCTAACCGGCTACAAAGCCGCCGGAGGAGGATTTTGAGGGTAGGAAAAGCCACACTATCTAATTTACCTTTTTTTTTTTAATGGTTCTAAATATTGAACCCAAAGCCTTTGTGTTTTTGTACCCAGGGTCTATGCACTGAGCCACATTCTCAACCCATTTTCGGAGGGAGGGGGAGTAGTTGTTTATTTTGAGATAAGACCTTGCTAACTCCCAAAATTGCACAGGCCAGACTTGAACTCATGACCCTTCTGGCTCGGCCTCTAAGAGTGCTGTAATTATAAGTGTGTGCCACCATGCCGGGCCAATTTACCTTCTTTAGAGTCATTCTGGCTGCTCCAGGAAGCAGTGACCTTAAATCTTCATCATGGGCATCGCCTGGAAGGGCTTATGACAACCCACACCGCCCAGACTCTTCCCCTGAGCTCCTGGCTGAGTTTTATTCTTCCCACCAGCTGTGAACTCATCAGTGGGCTAACCGAGTACCTCACACCCGTCATCTGGTCACCTCTAAAACCCCGCCTATGCATGCATGAGGCTTCGGGGGGACATCCAGATGTAAGTCATAACAGGGCTTCTCCCAGCCACTGCCTTTAGGATGGCAGCCCCCTTTCCCACCCCGAGTCCCTGTGCTCCACCCTCCACGCTCACCATCCTCCCTGCCACCGTAACCCTCTGACCAGGTCAGTGGCACAGGAGAAGGTGCTGCTTCCAGTGCATTCCACGGTGGCCCTGCTGCTGCTCTGGCCCTGGCTGTTGGTAAGAGCCACTGCAGTAGAGAGTTGTTGTCAGGAGGGACAATCGTAGAAGCAGGGAGACCAGTCTGTAGTGGTCTCGGAGACTACGATGGTGGCGCTGATTGTGCAAGGTGGCAGCGGAAGGCGGTGAGACTCAGGCAATGGAATTCTGGAGACAGTTTGAACCTAGATCCAAGGAGACTCGCTGAGCGATCAGATGTGAGGCCTTGTGAAAGCAAAACATGAATCAAGGACCTCAGGCTGAATGGAGCTGCTGTTTACCAAGAGAGGGAAAGAAGACTTCAGGCAGAGGTGGAGTTTAGTCTGGAGAATGTTTAATTTGTTGAGCCTACTAATGAAATCTAAGAGGATGTGTCCTGTAAGATTTTGGTTTAGAGAGTCTGCAGTTAGTCTGGGAAGGGGAAGGCAGCAGGTAAGGCACACATTTGGTACAATAGAGACATTTGGTATTCACCACTGGAGAGAATGAAGGTGGGGAGAGGACCCAGGACTGAACTCTGTGGCAGTCCAGTGGGTGGAAGTAACGGCAGTGAAAGAGACCGGTCATGAAACTAAGAAGTGACTAAGAAGCCAGGGGCATGGGAGGAAACCCTGGAGATTGTGGTGCCCTGAATCGACAAGTTCAGGTTCACGTGCTACAAAGTCACCCTGGTATAGCAGTCACTGTCAAGTATCCACTATGAGCTACCATGCCACATGCCAAACTTTGCCTCCTTATGGATAAATCACTCCAACAGGAAAATATGGTCACTAGGATTGAGATTTCTTTCCATTTATACTTTTAGGTTGACTTTATTTTTGAGAGCAAAAAAGATAGCATTGACAGTTTAATCACTGATAGACTAAACATCCTTTCTTTCACCCTCTAGCATTCTGCCTAGGTGACTCTTTTCCTTGAAGCAAATTGTCCAATGTCGAAAGATTGAGCTGTAAATCTAAGTGGTTGTATGTGTGGTCAGACTGCTGGGAAGTGGCATGGGTTCATCTGACAAGTGTTTCAGGAAGCACAGCCTTTCCCCTGGCCTCTGCCTTCACTTCCTGGCAGTGGTTCTTGGAATCCTCTTGGTGTCTCAACAGTAAAAAGACACTGGAAACAGATGCTTCACATCGTTCATTCATGAAGCTCTGAGCAATCTGTCTTCCATCTCTTCCGTTTTCTCGGTGCACCAGGTGGACAGCCACGATGGCTGTGATGATGAAAGGACCAGGGCAGACCAGCGGTGGGGCCAGGGGAGGATTTGGGATTGGTGGCCATGAGCAAGGGGACATTCAGAGCCTGAAGCCGTGGGCATCAGCCTAGCACTGGGGCTGGAAGAGGGATTCTGCAATCAGCCAGCTTGGTGGGCGGTCAGGTCGAGGACGTGAGGGACCAAAGGCCGAGGGCCTGTGCTGCCGGCCTATTGTGGCACCACGGCAGGCCTGTCCTCTCGGGTCCCCAGCGATGCCCCGGCGCTCCACTGCGGGGAAGCATCAGGCCTGTTTCTCCGGGGGATTCCAGCTGCGGCCACTCAGATGCCCTGAGCACAGCCATTCATGACGTCTCCTTCCAGTGTGTGTCTGGCTTCAATCAGCCCTACTCAGCAAGCCTACTTACAGAGGACTCGTTTCGCACAACTTCCCATCACTCCTCTCTGTGAGTTACAACTTCCCAGGATTCATCTTTAAACTTAAATAGTGTTTTTGCTTAAGTATGACACAGATCTGTGGCTTCATATGGCTTCTCAAGGAAGGCAAGGAAAAACACTGCTAGTGACTCAGCACTGTTTCCCCAAAGTCAGGGACAGGAGGCGATGTCTAAGACGTGCACAGCACCTCTGTGGTGGTACAGTTGGTGGTGGCTCGGCCTTGCTCCTGAATGGGCGAGTGGGAACAGATGCCCACTGCAGCACGGCATTCCTCGGGGAAGCTGTAGGTGCTGGGACTTAGCCCTGCTCTCCACAGTAGCTACCTGAGCAAGGAATGCGTGGGGCTGGAGTTGGCTTCTTTATAAGAGGAAAGAATTTTTTATTATTCAGATTTCTTTCTTACAGGAATTCTCGAAGTACTTGGGGCCAAGTGTGTAGCTTCTCCATGTCTTACCCATTCAACAAACATTTCTTTACATTTCGGGCAATGATTCATGTCCTTGGGATACATTAGTAAAAAGACAGACAGAAACCCCTGTCTCCTTGGAGCTAATTTTCTAGGGCATGGAGGAAAAAAACTAAAGACCTAATGAATGTTGGAAAGTCAGAAAATACTATAGGAAAAGTAGAGCATGGGAAGAAATGTAGAAAGGAAGAACAAGTTATAGTTTTTTTTTTTTTTTTTTTTTTTTTTTTTTTTTTTTTGGTACTGGGGATCAAACTCACAACCTTGCACATGCTACACAGATGGTTAGGCCACTGAGCTAAATCCCCAGCCCTATTTTTTGAGACATGGCCTCACTATACAGTTCAGACTGGCCTTGAACTCACTTTGTAACCCAAGCTGGTCTCGAACTCACAATGATCCTCCTGCCTCAGACTTCCTAGTGCTGGGATTAAAGGTGTGCACCACCACACCCAGGTAACAAGTTATAATTTAATTAGAAGAAAAGAATAATTTAATTAGAAGAGACAGAGTGAACATCCCCAAAAGGTGAATTATAAGGAAAATGGGTTTTGGGGACAAGAATCCTCCAGTCAGGTGAAGAAGCCAGGGTGAAAGCCGTAAGACTGAAACAAGCCAGGTGTGTATTAGAGACAGCACGGAGACCAGTGTGACTGCAGCAGTGTGGACGAAGGAAGCTGGGCTCACAGAGATGATGGGGCCCTGCCTGCAGATGGCCTCAATGACCATTTTAAGGACTTTGGCATTTAGCTGCAGTGAAACCAGAAGCCTTGGCAGGACTGCAAGCAGAGGGATGGTAGGATCCCAGTGACATTTTAGGAAGATCCTTCTGGTTTGAGGGGAAGGTCTCTCGGAAGGCAGATTTGACAAGAAGACTGAAAAGGAGGTCGTAGCAGTTCCCCAGGGAAGAGAGACAGGGCCTCACCCCAGGGAGGTCATTGTCAGGGGGAGGGAAGTGGTGTGGTGAGAGGACCCGCAGGGACTGCAGGGCTGGAGCGGGGCAGCGGGAGGACAGCCTGGCCATCGAGTGCGATGGGAGACATCTCTGATGGAGTAGCCTTGTGGGAGAAGCTGGGAACTTCATTTTCAGATGTAAGTTTCAGCTGACTTTGAGGCACGTAAGTAGACCTGCAGAGAAGGAAGCTGTATACGAGTCCAGATTTCAGAGACATATGTCATAAGATAGGAATCTGGGATTCACCGGCATACCGAAGGAAGAGTTCGTTAAGAAAGTGGGGGTGGGGGGTGCCGAGGACCAGTCCCTGAGGCACTCCAAAATAAATAAAGCTGGGAGAAGGTGGGGGAATGAAAATGAACACAGAAAGGACAACCAGGGAGACACGAGACAAAGGAAAATGACGATGGCCCTGGAGGCCACCTGAAGAGAATGTACTGAGGAGGACAGTCAGCAATACCACTGAACTTGCAGGTGAATTTCTTCCTCTGTAAAAGGCCTCTAGAAATAACACCTGCATTATAGGCTTAAATTTATGTGAATTTCCAATCACAATCCCTGGTGCTTGGAAGTGCTCAAAAATATTAAATTTTTTTTTTTAACATCTCTGAAAACAAGCTACTTACCACTGTAAAGGTGCTTGCTCTCCATGATGGCACTTAGGGGACACTGAAGACCTTCCCTAAGTCTCTCTTTTTCTACCTGGGCAACTGAATGCTTTCTATACCCAATGCAGTGGGTGCTAGATCTCAGTGTGGGTAGGAATTATCTCAGTTTATTAAAATGCAGGTCCACAGCAGGTCCAACCACCCAAGATTTTAACTGAATCAATCCAAAGGGGACCTGGGGACCTGCCCCCCGCCTCAAGTGATTCCAACGTGTGAGTATCCATATTGTTCTAGGTGAAAAGAAATAGAACACATAAAAGTAAGCGGCCCCAGCAACCTTCTGTTCCTCTTTTCTCCTTAGGACTTTGCTTCCTTTTTCTTCTCTCTTATGTAGTCAGTGAGGTAAGCCAGCCCTGGGACTTCTTGGGACGAGGAGGTTCCAGCAGGACCAGGCTGGTTCCACAGAATGACAAGTACAGTGGGGTGGCTTGAGCCAGCTTTCCTCAGTCCACCCCAGGAAGCACGAAGGACGCCTGCTAGTCCACACCCGGTACCCAAATATGTTTTCTTTGGCCTGGACAGATTTGACCTGTCCAGAGTTTAATAAAATTTGAATTTGTTTCCAACTTTTCAAGCTCAGAATATTTCACCCTAGCACAGGTGTCCCGCCTTCCTGGAACAGTGAGGTATGAAGCCTGGTCTCATCCCCACACGGGGGAAGTGTGTCTCTTAGATGGCCAGGAGCTCTGCAGTCTGCTGCTGTCTCCTTCCCTAGGCCTTGCTGTCCCCATCAAGGCCGAGTGTTGGTTGCCATTTATCATTATTGTGGTTTCATTAAAGTTAAGAAAATGAAATATTTCTTTGGAGAATAAGAGAATCCAGTGTTTCAGAAATAAATACCAGACCTATCCTCTCATGGAAATTACTTACCCGGCTTTTGTAGGTGTTTAAGCCTCCTATCTCTAACCTACCTCTTAATCCAGAAAGGGGAAGTCATCTTTACATTAAAAAAATAATGTGGAATTCTATTTAGCAGTAATAGGGGATGAACTACAATAAAACCAGTGAATTTCAAACAAGAGGCTGAGCAAAAGACATCAGACACAAAAACATAACACTGTAAAATTCCATTTCTATAAAATTCTAGCATAGGCAAAGTCGATCTGTAGTAACAGAAAGCAGAGTTCTCGTTCTGGTTTCTCAGGGTAAGGATGGGCTACAAAAAGTGCCCGGAAAGCATTTGTGGAGTGAGGGAAACGCTCCAGCTGTCAGTGTGAATCTCATACAGTGTCCAGGGCTCTGCACTGCTAAAACCCATCAGGTTGGATGTTTGAAATGAGCACATTTTCTATGCCAATTTTATCTAATAAAGCTGTTTTTTAAAGCTACATAACAGAGTTGCCTGAGGAAAGAGATGAAATTAAGTGAGCTCTTGTCTAGAGCTTATTTATTTATTTATGTATTTATTTATTTTTGCATATCACTGTCTATGAACATACGGCAGGAGATGGCGGGACAAGGTCCAGGGTTTCAAAACTCATAAGCATCGTGAGCGCTACTTAAATCTAGGGGCAGAAGGAACATGTGGCAGAAGGCAGCAGGTCCACTTGACAGTCGTGCTGGGCGGGGAGGTGCGGGTGGGGGTGAGCCAAATTTGAAGGTGACTTTAGCCCAGTTGAAGGGCTGCTTTGGGGGCCTGTGAGAGAGCCTCAGGGTGTCCCGGGAGGGGCCTCTCAGCCGGATGGGCAGGGGCTTTTCTTCCTTCGCTTCTGTCTTCCCCTCCTCTGACTCTTTTCCCTCTTTCTGTTCCTTCCCTAGACTCACACTCAGGACCTCAACCTGCAGAAGCAGTTTGCACAGTCAGGGGGTCGCAGACCACGAAGAGGGCACGGAATCTGGTCTCGGCAACTCTGGGCATTCTCTGGGCAGGGAGAGCCACGCAGGCTGCCCCGCAAACACGCGGGGCTTCAGTGTGAGTTTCAGGCTGGGTCCCACCTTGCACTGGTATTTCCTTTTCTTGTGTTTCTCGGGGTCAAAGGGGAACAAAGCATTGTTGGAAATGTGAGACAGTGTAATTTGCAATTGGGTGACCTACTTGTAAGAACCTGCTACAACCGTCAGGAAATTCAGAACGGAAGTACAGTTATGTGGGTGTGGGAACAGGAGCCCACTCTGTGCTCCGGACCCCACCACTTCCATATAACCTGCAGCACCTCCAGTGTGTTCCCAAGCGGTCACGCCATCAGGCACCCTTGGCAGCAGGACATTAAGGTTCCAGTCAGCACTCGGTGTGTCAGAGTCTTTTATAAGTCATTCTGATAGGTGTAATGCTGACTCATTGTGGTTTTAACCTGCATTTCTCTATTGAGCAATGATGTTGAACTTTTTCATGTGCTTATCAGGTATCCATGTTTCATTTTAAAAACTTAGTCCATTAAAAACAAACACAAATAAATAAATTAGGCAATTTGTTCTCCCAGTGTTCAATTTTGATAGTTCTTCATATATTCCGCATAAAAGTTTATTATCAAATGAGTGATTTACAAATATCTTTCCCAGTCTATTGTTTGTGTTTTCACGCATTTAATAGTATCTTTCAAAGAGCAAAAATTTTGCATTTCGATGAAGTCCAATTTAACAATGTTTTTCTATTAATGGCTTGTGCTTTGCATATCGAATTTAAGAACTATTTGCCTAACTAGCTAGAATCAACGCCCAAATGGTTATGATACATTTTTAGTTAATTTTGCATATGGTGTGAAAAATTAATCAGGAATTATTTATTTATCTGTTTTTAGATGCATCTTCCAGTTATTTTTGACAACATATTTCAGACAATGTCCTTTTCATCATTATTAGTTTGTCTTTATTTTTTTTTGCTTCCCAGATGTAGTTGATATGAAGATTTTTATACATATCTTTCTGATCTAGCTTTTACACATTTGGATATAAATGTATGTCAATAAACTATAGTATTGTATTTGTTTTACCATGTTTTGATAGCTACCTATTTTGATAAGCGTAGATCTAGTTTATTCCTTCTAAAAGCTGTGCAATATTCCATCATACAAATGAGTATACATTCTCTTTATTGATGGATATTATGGTAGAATCTATTTCTTTTACTAGTGCAAATACTGCTATGATAACACCATTTTGGGACACATTCCTTGTACTCATGTAAGAGTTTGTCTAGAATATATAACAGAAATTCAATTGCTAAGGTACTAAGATGTATCTTTTTACTAAAATAACTGAACCAATTGACAATCCTACAACAAAATAATTTACAGTCTTGTAACCTCACTAGATAATGAGACTCTGAAATTGCTGGCAATGTATTAGGTATGAAATTGTTCTACTTACTTAAAAAATTGCATTCACTTGGTTGCTAGTAAGATCTTTTCTTTTTTTCAACCCAAGGTCTTTTCACTGATATATCACAGTCTTTTTTTGTGTGTGTGTGTGGGGGGAGTTCTTTTCTTTTGTTTTGTTTTCCTTTGTTTGAGACAGTCTTGCTAAGTCACTAAGTTGCCCAGGCTGGACTCAAATTTATAATCTTTGTGCTGGAATTGCAGGTGTGTGCCACTGCACCCAGCGGCGTGCGTCCTATTTCATGCTTATTAGTCATTTTTATATTACCCTTTCCTGTAAGTCTCTTCTTTGCATTAGTTTTTAATTTTGATAAAAGCATGCGTCAATCTTTTCTTCATAGGACTTTGTGTGTTTAAAAAATTTACTTTCACTCTCAGCTCATGAAGATATCCTCCATATTTCATTTTTTCCACATGTGATTTTTCAGTTGACTATTTTTTTCAAAGCTGTTTATCAAGATACATTTTTCATGTAGTGAAAACCACAAACCACAGATCGAAAGTATATGGTTTCATCAGTTTTGACAAATATGCTTGGACAACCCCTACTGTAATCAAAATAGAGGCCATTTATCACCCAAGGAACTTCCCTTGTGCCCCTTTCCAGTCAGAGCTTTTCAGGAAGCCACCGCTGTCTTTTCTTTTCTTTTCTTGTCTTTTCTTTTCTTTATTTTTGCTGAACTGGAAGCCAGGGCCTCAGCGAGGGCTTTACCACTGAGCTACACTCCAGGGTACGACCACCACAGTCCTGACTTTTCTAAATGATACTTTATATTTTCCTAATCTAGGAATTTATGTTAACGGAATTACACAGCCTGGACTCTTTCGTGTCTAACCTGGCTTTTTTTATTCAGTGGGTGTGGGATTTATTTATATGGTTGTGTGTCTCAGTAACTCATTCATTTTATGGCTGAGTAGTTCCACTGGACGGCTGGATGGCAGCTCAGTCTTCTAATGGATATTGGAGCTGATTCCAGTTTTCTGCTATTATGAATAAATTTGTCATTCCCACACAAGGCTTCTTATGGACTTCGTTTTTGTCTTCTGGCAGATAAGAATTTAGGAGGGGAATCTCTAGGTAGCCACTTGAGCTTTAGGTTCACAGATGATGGTCACGGGACAGCGTCACAGGGTGACTGCAGTTATAAATAAAAACCACGGAGTTTACTCTTCAGTTTTTTCGGCTATTCCTTCCTGGCCTTCTTCTCTTCCAGCTCCAAGGTCAGTAAGTGTAACAGCAATATGATTCTGGATTACAACATTTATTGGAGTCTGGGAATTCGATTTCAGCTTGGAAAAGACTGTTTTATAAAGCAATAGTTTTAAAAGTTTTGCAGAGTGAGCAAAACCTACTTTTCAGATAAAATCTAAGGAGCTTCTATATAAAAATGCTTTTCTATACAAGTGGATGACTTTACTTTCTAGGGATGCTGTTTGCTCGTACCCACATTGGCCAAGCAACTTCTTAACTTCCATAGAGCATGTTTTACAACACTTCAGCCTGAGGAAATTGATCCTCTGACTGGCTAATTTGGTTGTGCTACCTAAATTTTAAAGGTATGAGGCAGGATGTTAAGGCAGGTCAAACAGGCTGGGCAGTAGGGTTTGACTTGTCAATCACAGAGAGCTGGCCAATCACAGTTGAGCCGCAGGAGTGGCCCACCTCCCCGTGGCCCGGATCTGAAGGCCGGAGAAGGGTGTAAAAGATGGCGGCCCAGGGGTACCCCTCCCCGCCACCTTCTTACTCTTGCAGTGATCCACTCTGCACGCAGTTCTTTGAAGGGGGCAGCAAGCGCCTGAAAAGGACCACTGGCTGTCACACCCTCCAATGACAGGTATAGGTGTGTTGCTGTGATATTTAACGTGTTCAGTTGATACTGTAAGCTTTTGGTAAAGTGGTGTATATGAGTTTCGTTTCGATTTGTTTTGTTTTGTTTTGTTTCTGCAGTGCTGGAAATGGAACCCAGGGCCTCATACATGCTAAACAAGCACTCTACCACTGAGCTACACACAACCCCAGGTCTTTTTAAAATTTGAGACAGTCTTGCAAAGTTGCCCAGGCTGGCCTTGAACTTTTAATTTTCCTATTTCAGCCTCCTGAACAGCTGGAATTACAGGCCTCCACCATGGCACCCAGCTGAGAGACTTTAAATTGGAATTGTCTAAACCAGACATGGTGGCACAGATCTGTAATCCCAGCGTGCCAAAGGCTGAGGCAGGAAGCTCACAGCAAGTTCAAGGCTAACCTGGATTACATAATGAGTTAAAGGCCAGCTTGAATTCTGTAACAAGACTTCATCTCAAAAAACAAATTAATGAATTAAGACTGTAATTGTCCGACTCTGCAGGTTTTAATACACCCACTTAATTTTAACAGAAGCACCACAGTTAGAGTTGTTAGAAAGGATTTGGAGTCTAAATGGGGGCCCTCTGGGTTTGTTTTTGGTTTCTTTTTTTTTTTCTTTTTCTTTTCTTTTTAGGACTTTGCTTTCCCTATGATGAAAAGGGATTGAACTGATAATAAGGTGGTGCTGTGGGTGTATCTTGTGTTATACTGCACCACTTCAATACTGTATCATCACATTTTATGAATATAATCTATTGTTATTTTCTGGGTTTTGCTATAAAATCTTACCAAGTAAATTGCTTTTGTTGTTTTTATTGTTTGTAAGAGTAGTTGGGGAAGAGAACCATGGAGCTTCTTGTGTGTAGTGTGTGATGTGGCTTGAAGGGAGGTTCTGTCACATCAAGGACTCTGCAGATACATAAGGCACCATTCCCATGTGGCCGCGGGGCCATGAGTTGTCCACTTCCAAGGTTTGCAAGAGGACTGATGGAGCAGAGGATAGTAAAGCGTCTTTCTTCTGCTGATATTCCCTTGTGGGGTGGTAGCCACTGTGTCGGCTCTGGTTGGTCTACAGCTTCGCTGGTTAATCTGGGAAAGATCAAGACGGAAGGGAATGTTAGCCTTGCTTGCAGACTAGGGGGCAGAGGACGCTTTGTATCTTCCCTGCCCACCACGCTGTCCTCCCCGCAGGTGGGACTTCAGATACAGGTCAAGGACGACATGGATGTCAGTGTTAAATTAAAGCTGTTGTATTACAGAACAGAATTATGATGGAAGGAGAAAGAGATTATAAATATAGCCACCCTCTTGGACCCCTTTGGGTGTGTTTCATGTTCCTTCTCCCTTTCTGTGAATTTGTAGAGATAGATGGTCCCCAGCATCACTCCTCTGTAGGAAAGGCAGTAGCCCCATTGTTTGAAGGCAAAGCAAGCATCAGAGTTAGACCTACAAGCTACTAAGTCCGGTAGTCCGGCCCGTCTGACTAGAAGTTCCTAAGGATAGAGAGGCAGGGACACTGCACATGGGGCTGTCATAAGAGACAGCTGGTATTCCAAGTTCTGCCCTCACTTCCCTGGGCTTCTGGTTCAGTCTCTCTCTCTCTTTCTCTGTCTCTGTCTCTGTCTCTGTCTTCTCTCTCTCTCTCTCTCCTTCTCTCTCTCTTTCTCTCTCTCCCTGCTTCCCTCCCTCCTTAATCCTGTTCTCTCTCTCCTTAATCCTGCTGTTTCACTTTGCTCACTTACTTTGACATTTTCTACTACCTTTCTACATTCTCTGATGACCTACTTTTGAACCCACACTTCTGGCCTTTTTTCCTTCAAGCACATTCAAGTCTAGTTTGTTCTCTTCTGGACCCAAACACTAACACCTACATGGACACCTCACCTTGGTCAGATCTTCTTGATTTGGACATCAACAGGGACTTCACATTCCAAAAATAAGCACTGTTCTTGTTCTTAAAGGAGTGTAATAAAATAGAGAATAGGTGGAGTATGACATCAGCAAAATTATGTAAAGTACTTTTATGCAGGGTAAGTTTGACCTGGTTCACTAATCCTAGGGTTATCGTAATTCATTTATTGCCTTGAACTCTGAAGATACTAAAATTACTTTAATACTTAAAGTAATGCTATTTAAGTAAATTGGAACTGTAGTAGCATATGTTAGAAAAAAATTTTTTTATTTAAGAGAAAAAAGACACAGAAAAGGTAAACGAAAGGCAAAAGAGACAAACAAACAACAACAACAAATCCAATACAATAACATTATAGGTTTACAAAATGAGATGATTGAAATTTGACAGTGGTTGTAATATTGCATATCGTTACCTTCAAAGGGGTTGTTTAGATTAACAGATATAGACATGTAAAATTGATCTAATCATATGAGTATTAACTGTTCTTTTTCAGTAACTAATGCATTTAGTAGTATAGTCATTTTAACTACCTTATGTATACCTATATACAAATTTATGTCTTTTTCCTTATCCTTTCCTTTTTTCCTCCTTTCCCCTTATAATACCTCTCATTATCTTCAAAATAACTGCCCATACCATTAGGCATAATATAATCAAACTAAATAGTACAGAAGAAAACCAATAAAAAAACAAAACAATGGAAACAATATATAGTACAACAACACTGATTACTATAATGCCTCATATTATCTTCTAAGCAGTTGCTTATATCATCAGTCATAATACAATCAAATAAATCAAAATAGGATAAAATCACTCCAAAACAAAACAATAAAAGCAATACAGGGTTTCAAAACAAGGTGATCAGATATCAATAATGGCTACCATAATGTATTTTGTTATCTTTGAAATAGCTGTCTATGCCATCAAATATAATAAAATTAGGCAAATTGAGATAGAATAAGACCAAACTAAACTGCTCAATGTAAGCAATACAGGACTCAAATCCCGATGATAGATTAACAGTGGCCACTGCCTGCCTTTTTAGGCACTCCCTCCCCTCTCATTTTTACAATACGTATTGTGTATTTTGAATCCTACTAACTCCTTTAGATTTTTTTGTACTAGGGAGATAACATTATGTTCACCCATGTGGCTCTGGGTCATGTCATCCATGAACATGATATTAAGTTGTATCCATTTACCTACAAGAGGCTTGAGGTTATTTTTCTTTATAGCTGAGTAGCTTCCCATTGGATAAAAATGCCATATCTTTCTTGTCCACTATGTAGCTAACGGGCAAGCTACCCCCACTTCTTTCTGGTTCCTTGTCACATACAGCGTTGTTCTCTCCCCTTTGACTTTCAGTCTGTGAACTCCCTTTTGAGTTTAATGTGTTTCTTGTATAAGGCATTGTTATGGATTAAAAACTGGTGGTCAGCCTAGCACCAGCTGAATTACATCAGCGTGGTGTTGAGTAAAGATGGTCCACCTGAGGAAAGTTGCCAGCATAAATAGAGACGTGGAGAAGAAGAGCGAGGCGTTGTGGGTTCTTTCCAGAGTTGCTGTTTCGAGCTGCTGGTTCTCCTGGAGGTGCTTGTCATGCTGGCTTCCCCAATATGGATTCGGCCATTATCATCAGAGGAGCTCAGGACCTCAGCAGTGAGAGTGGCTGTGGTTCACGTTGTGGGAGCTCTGCTCCTCACATTGTGCATCGCTTCCTGGCTCCGGAGGGGAGGCTGTGTGCTGGAGAAGCTTGTCACGCTGGGCTTCCTGACCTGTGTTTGACTGTTCTCCATCGTTGGAGGAGCGTGGGACCTTGTTGCCATTGGGGATGGCTGTGGTGCTCTTCAGGGCAGCCCCGCTTCTTTTGAACGTGACTTCTCGGCTCCCATGTAGAACCCTCAACCCACTGCACAGCTCCTTCACCCTGCTGGCATAGACTTCCTAGTTCCACCGCTGACCTTTGGCCTGCCCAACACAGAACCATAAATAGACTGGTGTGAGTCCTTAGTGTGGGCTCTCAGATTTCCAGTTGGATTTGTGGGAGGCATTGTCATTCATTTGGGTCCTGGACTCTTGCAAGACATTGCTGTGGGATTCAGGCCCTTGGCTAGATATCCTGGTTGTTCTGGACAGATTTTCCTGCACTTTCGTGTGTTCAACTCTGGGTGACTATTATAAAATAGTATTATAAACTTGGTGTCCTGTATGCAGTTGTTCTCTCTGTAACCCCTGACTACAGCAGGCATATTGATGGATCCTGTCTCCTGATCCACTCTGCCTGTGTTTCTTTTTATTGGTGAATTGAGGCCATCTATGTTAATGGTTAAGGCCAACATGCACTGCCTGGTCTCTGCTATGCTCTTTTCCTGCCGTTGGCTGCCTACTTTTCTTCTCTATTCAATTTCTGCCCCGCTCAGTGTTATCTCTCTGCCACTGTTTCTGGAGCTGTGATCTTTTTTATCTCTCTCTAAAATGTCCTTCAGTATTCTTTGTAGGGTTGGCTTGGTGGTCATAAATTCCTTCAGTTGTTCTTTGTCATAGAAGTATCTTGCTTCTCTGTTAATTAAGAAAGATAGTTTTGCAGGGTACATCGATCTGGATTGGAAGTTGTTTTCTTTCAGGGCTTGAAATACTTCACTCCAAGCTCTTCTTGACCTGATGGTTTGTGTTGAGAAGTCTGTTGTGATTCTGATGGGTTTTCCTTTGTAGGTGATCTGCTTCTTTTCTCTAACAGCTTTTAATATTCTGTTCTTGTGTTGAATTTCTGGGATCTTGATTATTGTATGTCTGGGTGTAGATTTATTTTGGTTATGGCTAGCTGGAGTTCTATATGCTTCACTTATCTGAAAGTCACTTCCTTTTCCCATGCTTGGGAAGTTTTCTGAAATTATTTCTGTTCTGCCATCTTGTCCCCGATCTCTTGTTAGAAAAATTTTAATCTGTAATTCAAACACACTGAAAAGAGATAAATTAGAGTTACAGCTTTTCAGCAGAGAGGATTATTAGGGAATACCTTTGAAGAAGGGGTAATTCTCAAGTTTAGATTTAAATCAGGTAAGGATGAGTCAGGCTACAATTATTAATTCAGTGAATATATACAGATGGTTATGCTTGTGATTATTATTGTGGAATCAGAAAACTTAATCAAATTAGTCTAGTCCTTAGATGACTCCTCTAGCCCATACAATATAACTTGGTGACTGCATGACAGACTTTGTTAAAGTGAGTCTTCAACACAGGTTCCCCTCCCCTCCCCCACAAACTGGAGTTACTAACATGGTCTGTAATGATGATCAGGTGCAGAAGGGTGAGAAAAAACCCTGTGGGGCACGGGGTGTAACTCAGTGTTAGAGTACTTGCCTAGTATGTGTGAGACTCTGGGTTCCATGCCCAGCACTGAAAAAAAATTATTGGTCACAAAACATGTTAATTATTTTAAAGATACTAGACAGAAAGATATAGACACTCATCCCCTTGAATTTCATGCACCTTAAATTTGTAATAAAATGTATTCTAATGGTTTTTTTGGGGGGGAAGTGGAGGCCTAAACCAAGGAATGATAATTATTTGCAGGTGTGTTACTTCAGATGCAAGATGTTAGTTCTCAGCCCTCTACTAAAAGATCAGTGAATTGACTCAGTACGGGGAAAAAAAAAAAAAAAGAGCAGTCAATTGAATCACAGTCTTATGTTTATCTCCTGAAGGTTTTGGGTCAAAAGAACTATAGGAACTCCATCACCCAGGTTCCCACTGACTTGTTACCAGACTATTTCTGAGTATGTTTATCTATTCAGTTCTTGTCCAAAAAGATTTCTAAATAATGGTTCAAGCTCAGTTTGAGAAGGGACCCAATGACCATTTGAATTGGTTTTTCATTCAAATCCTCATTAAATTTTATCTTCTCCCTCAGATTCTACAAGGTCTTCATTAGCTCACCAGATAAAGTTTAAACTGTAAATACAGGGCTTCAAGTGTCACAAAAGATAAATCAAGTGCTCAAAACCAGAGCAATCAATAATATTTTGCAAACGCACAATAGAAAAATCAATGAACTTGCTTGTTCCTCTTTCTCATGTGTTTTTTCCAGCTTTTATTCTACCTTGAACAATTTGTCTAATCTTTTTAGATCTTCAGTGTCAACCACTGCTATTTTTCTGACAGTTCAAACAGAAAATTATGATAGATACTAGCATGCATTATCTAATTTCCTGATCTTTCTCATTGTGACATCCTGCAATAGTTACAAAAAATATAGCTAAACAGCAATATGATGCCATTTATTGCTTTTTAGTTTACTGACTTGGTAATTTGAAAAACATTCCCAGAACAATTATTTCTGTGCAGTTAAAAAGCCTTTTCAGGGTTGTAGAATTTTAGAGGGAGATAAGGCCTTTCAAAGAGCATTGAGGCCTACGTCTGCGTCTGCACAGTGAACGAAAGTGTGGGAGCGCAAGGTCCTCCACCGTTCTTCAGAATACCCTGAGCTATGCCCAAAAAAGTTATGGCAGCTTCTAAACATAGCCCAGTTGACCCCTCATTGTACCTTTCTCCCCGTCTCAAGTCGAACGTTTAATCAGTTTAGGGCCCCACCTGTCCCACCAGTGGGCAACTAGTGGGTTTACTCTCCTCTCCATTTCCATCGTCTCTACCCTATGTTAGGTCGCCTTGCCTGCAGTATAAAGTGCACAGTGCCTTTTATAGGCTCAGTGCTGCCATTCTCCCCACCTGTTCGCTTTCACTTGCTTGGTTCCCCCTAAACCGCCATTCTCAACCCTTCAAGCAGGTCCTGTTGGTGCTCTTTTATTTGCTTGTGCTTGTGTCTTCGACATACATCTGCCTCTTCCCCTTCCCACATCCATGTACCTAAGATTATTCGCTCACTGGTTCACAGATAAGTTACACCACCTCCCCAGCTCTTGTGGATTGGGGGCCCCTGTCATGTATTCCCATAGTACCCATATTTCCTGTGTAACTCTTGTCCTGGCACAGCAGTTAGGATGCTGTATTCTAACGGTCAAGTAGCTCAGTAAGCTCTGTGATTAGGCTGCCAATTCCTTCAAGACGGATGGTAGCTTATGAATTAGGATGCCTTTGGAACCTAATATAAAATCCTGCAAAAAAGCAAGCATTTCAAAAAGAGTAATGGCAGTAATAATAATAATAACAACAACTAGTTTTTAATGGTTATTTCCTCTGTTAAGCACCGTGGTGAACATGTCACCTTCATTATCAATACTGCTTTTGGGATGTTTAACTTTATGTGTCAATTTGTCTAAGCCACAGTACACAGATATTTGAGCAAACGTTTCTGGATGTTGCTGGAAAGGTACTTTTTAGTGGAAAGTGACCTTTAAATCCATAGACTGTGAGCAGAGCAGGTTACCTCCTGGGATGTGGGTGGTCCTCATCCACTGCTGAAGCCTTAGGGAAAAGCCTGACCTCCTCTGAGGGAAAGGGAATTCTGCCAGCCTTCACACCCTATGCACTCCGTGAATATGTAACAAACAAGTGCTTGTGTAGGAATGATGGCTGAGCCTAAGCAGCTGAAGGTTTCAAGACAGAAGAAAATTTAACTTAATTTCCCAAGTGCTTTTTTTTCTCTTTCAGCCACCAGCACGAGTGGCTTGGAGGTGGTAGAATATGAATGATTGCTTGTGAAGCTATGCTAGGAGGGGCCTGTCCCCTACCTTCCAGAAGGACGCGGTGAGATCTTTTCTTTCATGGTCAGCCATTACATTAGTAATTTTTATGGTAGAACAAGACCTCTGTTTCTGTGCTTAGTGTGGTAAGAACAACAAGAAGATGCAATTAGGAGGAAAATTGAAGACTGCTTAATGTCTGTGAGAGGAGGAGGAGCAATGATCTCAGGAGAAAATGAATCTTAGAAAGATGCTTCGGTGTGTCTATTAATGATGGAAAAAGAAGGCCTGGGCTAGCAGGCATTGAAAATATTGAATAAAAAGGCTTTCATTCCTCTGTAAAGGAAGGTGGCAGTGATTTTAGGTTTGCTCCTAGTAGTTTGAGGGAAATAGTCAGAACAAAGTCACAGCAGCAGCGCTGGGCCCTGCCATGAAGCCAACACAGTGATTGACAGACATAGGAAGAATGGCAGCTGGAAAGATATTATGGCAGAGAAGGGCAAGGATTTTCCAATCCGTGATGTCTGCTGCTGTCGCTCGCCTCCTGTCCTCAAGGACAGTCCATCTCCACGGTCCCCCTTCCATTAAATCTGAAGTGCACAAAGCAGAGCAGCGTCGGTGCCTTACGGCTTGAAGGAGAGGGAGCGTGTTTGCTTTTTCCTAGTTGTGACAAAATACAGAAAATAAATCACTGCAAGAAGAAAGGCTTATTTTGTCTTGTGGTTTCAAAGGCTTTCGTCCGTAGTTGTTTGGCTGCGATGTTTTTGGGTGAGTGGTGAGGCAGCACATCGTGGTGGGGAGCACGTGGCAGAATCAGGGTGCTCATTTCATGGCAACTGGGAAGCCAAAAAAGAAAAAAGTTTGGGGTCCCAATATTCCCTTTAAGGGCGCGCCTCAGTAACCTACCTTCCGTCCACTAGGCCCTACCTAGTAATAGTTCCACTACTTCCCGATGGCACTACAGGCTGGTGAGGAAATCTTCAGCACATGATCTTTGGGAGACATTTAAGATCCAAATCATAGCAGGAGATGGAAGAGCATGGGAAGATGTGAGCTGTTCAGAAGCAGCAGAGCCTCCGGAGGGGAGCCCAGAACAGCACTCAGGAGGAAATGTGTGAACCATTCTCCGGCATCAGAGGCACAGAACGTTTCCTCATTATTCAGCAGAAGACCTCAAGTGTGACCAGGGTTATCTGGATGCCTGAGACCTTGGGACCCACTGTTTAGATAAGAACACAAAACACCAGTTAGGATGACTGTCGTACCAAGAGACAGAACTCTGCGGTGATACACATTTGTCTCATTCCACAGCAGTGCGCACACACACACATACACTGCGAGGCGGATATCCTGAGACAGAGAAGGAGAGAATATTCCAGTTGAGGAATCAGAGCTTCTCTCTTGCCGCAGAAAAAAAATCCTTTCTATCTGGGCGTGGTGGTGCACACCTGTATTCCCAGCTACTTGGGAGGCTGAGGCAGGGAGACAAGCCTGGGCAATGCAAAGATTTCCTGTCACAAAATAAAATTAGAAAGGCTGGGGATGTAGCTCAGAGGTAAAGTACTTGTCTAGCAAGCCTGAGGTCCTGGGTTTAATCACCAGTACAGCAAACGAAATAAATAAGAATAGTCTTTTCTAGCCCTGATCTTCAGTCTTTACAATAAAAAAACTCTTCCGAGCCTTCTCTCAAAACAAAGAATAATGATATCTACAGTGCAGGATTGTTGAAAGAATTAGAGCTAAAATACCTTTCATAACATTTGGCACGAGCAGGTACTGTGAATGCTAGCTATTGTGTGAAAGAACTCCATTTCTAAACAAGGTAAGAGGAATACTCTCTGGCCTCCTGCTGAATATGAAGAGGGCTGAAGGAACAGAATGAAAGACGTCTTCCTTTGCTTCTTTGTGGAGCCTATTTCTTTTTGCCCTTTAGAATGATTAACCAAAATAAGAAAACTTAGTAAAATAAGGTGGGCAGTACACCTTGGGATGTCGAAGGAGCAGAGCAGAGCGGCCGGTGTCCGCGTCACTCTCAGTGCCTCTGTCCTGGCCCCTGCCCGCTGCTCACTCGCGTGTCGCCCTTTTGCGTCTGCTCTCCTTCCCTCCTGTTGGGGCTGAGTGCCAAGCACCCTTGTCCCTTAGCTTGAACAGCTGCTAAAGCACATCCATTAACATTCCCTTCTCCGTGGAGCTGAAGAGTAATTTTCGGCCTAAATCACTTAGGGTTGTTCTAAGGATCAAATGAAAGAAAGTGCGAAGAAGGTTTTTTTTACAGACTCCCCTGGGAGGGTGGAGAAGTAGTTTGGAAAATGGCGTTCCGCGTCAAGGTGCTTCTGGATTCAAAGCCACGTATTGATCAGTGGCTTCTGTTCCACTAATTCACTTCTGCCCATAATGCAGGATTTACCCAAATCATGTGAGGTTCACACTCATCCAAAAAAAGCACAACCATGTTGTCTTTTGTGTTTACACGCAAAGACCCTGAGGTTAAGTAACTCACTTCAGTTCACACAGCTCTGAAGTGACACAGACAAGACCGCAGGCCAGCTCAGCTGGACTCTAGAGTCATGCTGTCTGGTGTGTTGTTGTGAAGACTATGTGAAATGATGTATGTGAGAGATATTTAAAACTGTAAGGCCTTATTATGGTGTCTGTAAATATTATTCTATTGTTCTTCAAGTGGAACAGAGCATTTGGAATCAGCCCTGCATAGGCAGAATAATGAAAACACAAAAAATTCCTGAGCCCTGGGAAACTGAGGCAGGAGGCTCTGGAGTTCAAAGCTGGGCACTCATTTCTCCTGACTGCCACGCTGCACCATTGACAGATGTCTCCCAGCCGCTCCTCCCCTTTCTCCCCAGGTTCTGGTGATGGTTATTTTACTTTCAACTTCTATGTGGTCAACTTTTTTAGATTATACATGTAGTGAGATCAGATAATTTCATTTGCTTTCTGTGCTACTGGGAATGGAACCCAGAACCTTAACTGACCTACATCCCTTTCCTTTTTAAAAATTTTTCATTTTGAGACATGGTTTTGCTGAGTAACTCAGGTTGAGTGCAAACTCACAGTCCTTCTGTTACAGCCTCCTGGAGTGCTGGCATAGCCACACCCAACTCAGATAATTTTTAAATCTCATTTAATGAATATGCACCCTGTCACCCACTGTACTTGATACTGTATGAAAAAAGATGTAATTAGGAGACAGGACAAACAAATATAAAAAAACATAGGGATATGCAAGTAGAGCAAGTTTGTCTAGTACAGTATGAGGGCACACCACAGTGAAGCCAGTTTTCAAGGATTAATCGAGATGTTGTCTTTGAAGATCCTGGAAGGTTCTGAATAAAGAAGGCCCAGTGTGAGAAATAGTGGACAAAGTATTAGGTACCTTGAATGATCCGCGTTTCAACATCAGGAAGATGAAAAGTGGACAGGAAAAAAAACATTTATAAGCAATTACAGTGTGCTAACTATGATAATGTTTACCAGTATCTAGGCAAGCTTATCATTATTGTTGTTTTATTTTTGATCAAGTTCACCTTTAAAATAATAATATATTTCAATCCCATGTCTTTCATTCCATGACACCACTGTCTTCCTGTCTCCTCTTGTTTCCACATTATTTCCAGGCAGCAGCATATTTGCTATTAAAGATATTATTACAACCAAGCATGTTTGTCATTTTCCACTGTAAGCTTTTACAAACACATCATAGGGAAATCAAAGCAGTTAATTTATCACTGCTAAAAAAATGTTTTGCTGTTATTTCCAGCTGTATTTTAAGCCCCAACTGACTTATATACTTATTATCTTTTCAGTATGAATCTCCTTTAAACTTTAAACATAATTAAGTGCAAACAACTCAGGCAATACAAAAATATGTAAAGTAAAATCTGTCATTCTTCCTCACTCTTTCTTAATGTCTCTACCCCTCCCTACCAAGTTTTCTCTTTTAAATTAACTGGTATTAACAATTAGATGGTTATCTTTTCAGATTTTTCTATGCTTGCTTAAATAGAAATGTAAGTAGATAGGTTTTTTTAAAATTTTATTTTAAAGAGGATAAAACAGAATAAAACCAATCAAAACAAACCAGTATAAACGACTGTATTGGTTTATCCTGTGTCCCCTCAAGGCCTCATGTAATTTGGATGGGGCTGAGTCTGGCATTTGTGATTGGTTTGTTGTCTAGCACTGGGATTGGTGATGTGAGTGCTGCACCCGCCCAGGGGTGGAGCCGACATACAGAGTAAGGGGTGGGAGGAACATCTCTCTCTTGCTCTTGCACTTTCTCTCGCCAGCATGCCTTGCTGTTTGGTGGCCTCCATGAATGGCTGCCCTGCCATGCCACGCTGCCTTGGAGCCTTGTAAGTATGGACTGAAACCCCTGAGAAACTGTAAGAAATAAAGTTTTCCTTCCCTAATTTTGGGCGTCAGGTATTTTCAGCAACAAGTGAAAAGTAACTAAGACAGAGACACAGGGCTTCAAAACATTATGAAATCAGCAATAGTTACATAATACCCATTAATATCTTCAAAATAGCTGCAGATAACTTTGGACATAGTAAAAATCAAACAGAACACAATTGAATAGAAACAATAAAAGCAAAACAATGAATGCAATAAAGGATTTCAAAACAAAGCAATAATAAATCCAAAATTGCTACCATAACATATCTTGCTGTCATCCATGAAATAGCTTCTTCTGCCATGGGATTTAACATAATCAAACAAAATAAAAGAGAATAAAACCCAACCCAGCAAAACAATGGAAATGATATAGGACCTCAAAACAAGACCATAGGGAATCAATAATGGCTGCAACCCTCAGAAGGAGAACCCCCCTAGATGCCACACTGTGTACTGATATCCTCTGAACCTATGATCAGACCACTGGCCCCAGACCTGCAAAGTTAGTGAAACACCAAAGCACCGCAGGCATCAAATTGCATTTCACCTTGCTAGCTATCATCACAGCCTGTGTTTCTCCAGTTATCTGGTTGCTTCCAGGGGCGAGGGGAGATTGGTGCTTCTCATTTGCCAGCCCCTGTGCTGGAAGGAGCTGGGGTCTGGCTGTTCCTACTCCAGCTGCAGCCTGTGCATGGCGCTGGTTCCCAGACTGGGCTTGTTTGCTGGTGTGGCCATTGTTCTCTCTCCCTCCAGTCTGCAAATGACCTAGATAGGTATTTATGTACACCATATACATATGGTTTTGTCTCTAATCATCTTCTTCTTCTTTTTTTTTTTTTTCAGTGCTGTGTATTAAACTCAGGTCCTCAAGTATACTAGGCAAGCACAGTATCACTGACCTACACCCAGACCGTTGTAAGTTTTAGTCTGAGACAGGGTTTCACTAAGTTGTTCAGTCTAGTCATGAATTAGTGATCCCCTTGCCTCAGCCTCACACGTAGCTGGCGTGTGCCACTATGTTTAACTTCTAACCTTTGTTTTTGTCTTGGTACTGGGAATTGAATCACGGGTCTCAGGCGTGCTAGGAAAGCACTGAACCACTAAGCTGCACGCACCTCCAGCCTCCTTTCTGTTTATTTTGAGACAGAGTTTTGCTGAATTTTACAGACAGAGCTGAAGCCTGCAATCCTCCTGCCTCCTCTCAGGCCTGGGATTACAGGCCTGTGCCACCATGCCCAGCTTTCTGCTCTGTTTTTATAGTGAAAAATGTGTACTTAAGATTATCCAGCTGTGCCCAGTTTAGATGATCCCAGTTTTGCTGGCAATACCCAAAGCATCCAAATCAGTAGCCAGCTCTGCACACCCCTTCCTTTTATCCTCCTGGTCAGGGTGTTGACTGTGGCCGTACCATGTCATGGAGCTTCTTCGTAGCCTGTTTGTTCCAGTGCTTGTTGGCCTAGACACCCACAGGTAACACAAATGTGTGGTCCTCTGTCCCTGCACGGTGGAGCGACCTGCTGCTGGCAGAGTCAGGGGGTGGGTTTTGCCCAAGGGTCTCCTTCTCAGGACATTTGGACATCTCCACAGTTGCAGGGTCTGGGGTTCCAGAATGGGGATGGCATGGCAATCTGTGTGTGTGTGGCTTTCAGCATTTCTTTCTTGTCCTGTGAAACCTTTCTCTGACTTCAGGAGAGGCAAGAACTTCCTCCTTCATTTTCAGTGCCACCTTGGAGAAAAGGGTCTCCTTCTAATCCTTTTTTTTTAATGGTCATACAATAATTGTGCAACTTCCTCTACCATTCAACAGTAGAGCAAAATGATGGATTCTGGCCGGAGATATAGCTCAACTGCACAGCACCTGCATGGCAAGTACAAGGTTGTGAGTTTGATTCCCAGTACTAAAAACAAAACAAAACAAACAAACAAAACATAATGGCTCCTAGTCATCACACTGAAAGCCTGCAGAGACCTAATGTGGTAGCACATGCCTGGGAGGGTGAGGCAGGTATATAGCAAGTCTAAAGCCAGTCTGGGCAACTTAGCAAGATCCTGTATCAAAATAAAAAAGGCTAGGAGTGTAGCTTGATGGTAGAAGGCTCCTGGGGTCCATAGTACCTTGATCCATGTAGTACCAAGAAAGAAAAGAGGGAGAGAGAGAAGAGGAGAGGGAAAGACTGAAGAAAAAGATGGAGGAGAAGAGTGGAGGGCAGAGAAGGGTAGAAGGAGTGGGAGAAAGGAAAAAAAGGAAGGAAGGAAGGAAGGAAAAAGAGAGAAGACCTGTGGGACAGTTGGTCTTGTTGCAGCAAACCTGTACCACAGAAGAACCCAGTGGCACTCAGAGAGGTGGAGGGAACCAGTTTACTATACCTGTGGACTCAGAGGCATTAGGCACCCCAGAGTCTGAGCCCCAAGTGTCTTTTGTTGTTTCTTTATATTAGGGGGAGGGAGGATGGGGCATGGTTAGACCATTTTGGTCTTCAGTTTCAATTTCCCAAAGTGTTGTCCGCCTCATCAGTCTGAGGCCGTCCTCAGCAGTGACTGGGGATTCTACTCCCTACTCATCAATTCTCCAAACTCTGAGAACGTGTGAGCCGGACCTAGAAGAGAGAGAAATTCTCAGAAATTAAGATTTCTGCAAATTTAAAATAAAATCAAAGGCGTTGCTGCTCCACCTTGCTTCCCCACACTCTTCCAGATTGTCCACATAGTTCGTTTTCATGCTTTACGTACATATTGTAGGGATGAAGTTACTGTATGTAGGCAAAACAAGATGCAGGCCTCTTTAAGCTTTATTAAAAATTAATAAGGCAGTTTTGACTTCTCCAGCAATCAGAAGGGCAAAGGCAGCTACACTCTGAGGAATTAAAAAGACAAAAGCAGCCAAACCCAAGCAATTAGGAAGAGGAACTTAACACCTGGAATCAGAATCGCAAACTTCTCCTCTACTTAATCCTTTGGCCTAAACTACCTGTCCATAATCTTAACCTCCACCAAGGATAGGGGAAGATTGCATAGCTGGAAGAAATCCAACATTAGGATGAACAATAAGCCAAGGTGCCAATCAGATTCCAAGAGCCTGTGGGGCAAATGTCTCAGTAAAAGAATCTACCGACAGCAGATCCAGCAGTCATTCACTGGCGAATTCGTCTTACTAACCCGGAGGAGCTATGGGCCTTATCTCTTCCTTCACCTTTTCCCCCTTTCCCTACTTTCAAATAAATTGTCTTCTTTCATTTTAAGCTGCTTCTTTAGGTTCAGCTCGCCGAGTGCTGTGTGTCCCAGCAGAGCCGTGGCAGGATGCTGCAGAGTAATCGATGCTGCCCACCCCGGATGTCACAGTGTGGCACAGCGTGGCGTGGTGTGCACCTCCCCAGATTACAGTATGTGCCTCAGCTTCACCTACTTCACTGATGATTGCCGGTTTATATATATGTTTATGAAGCTTCTTGCCTGTCGCCAAAGGTAGAGTAATTCCAGCGTCCGGAGCAATCCTTCACACCTGCATTGTGTGCTAAGGGTAGAGAAGGAACATAAAGAGCAACAAGGACCAAAAACATGTAACTATCATAGTGATAGCCCTTCAATTTGACTGTGCGGAGCTGTCAAAGAAACTACCCAGAAAATAGGAAATGCTTTATTATAGATGGAAAGGTCAGAGGCATCCACAGCTCGCAGAGCGTCTCTGCTCACTGGCAGGACTGAGTCACAGGGGTGACGGCCTCGCGGTTCCCTCCTGCTTCGCCGGCTGGCTCACACAGCCTTCTGGGCCCCTGCAAACGCAGATGCACGGCAAGTTCACGAAAGAGGAACTGCTCAATGGGAATGGAAGTGGCGACCTCCGAAAGCAGACTATGGCAGTCAACTGTGGAGTAGATATGTATGGGCTACTAAATTTAATGATTTATTAGGTTACAGGAATCTGCTCCAAAGTCCACATCAAGCCTCCAGAAGTCTTTGGAGTGATCCCTTGTCTTTGCTGGGGAGTATCCTGACATAATTGCCTGGAAGACATCATGTCTTTGTTTTTTTTTTTTTTTTTTTTTTTTTTTTTTTTTTTTTTACCTAACAGCATCTCCCTTTTGCATGTATCTAAGTTTTCACAAAATTCAGTATTCTGCAGAAGTCCACTGTAGAGAGCCGAGGGATCCTTGCGGGGATCCTGGGCATACCTGACCTACGAGGAAAGAGTAGGCCGAGGCGCCATGCGAGAGCAGTGCATAGAAAAGTTGGGCCTGTGTCACCGCTAGCAGCCTGAGGTAGATTACCCCTCCCATCGTGTATACCAAGATGCCGCTTACATCCTGCTTCTGCAACAGCTGTAACCCCACCTATAATGATGTATGTATGGTCTGTGATGACGCCTGCCAATGAGAGGGTATATTCTGTTGTAATCTGATTGGGTGGCGGGACGGTATTTAGGTAGGCTCCCGCCCGCGGAGGAAGAAAGAAGAAAGAAGAAGCCGCCGTGACAGGCAGATTAGGAACGGTCC
>RJWM01023809.1:0-31611 GCA_004363535.1 Dasyprocta punctata | reverse complement strand
CCCCAGCTGCGTCACGGCGACCTGCAGCAGGCTGAGCCAGGCACCCAGGGTCCACATCACCGTCCAGACTGCAGCCCCTCCCACCCCACCCACTCCTCACCTCTGCCCGAGGCTTGGTGACCTTGACCTTAGCCTTGCGCTTCTTCCTGTAGTCGGCATTGAAGTGGGCAAAGGCGTACTCTACCAGGGCCGCAAACACAAAGACGTAGCAGATCCAGAAGTACACGTCCAGCGCCTTGATGGCCGAGGCCCGTGGGAGGGAGGAGCGGGCACTGACCATAAGCGTGGTCATCGTCAGCACGGTGGTGATACCTGGGGACGGGGGCGAGGGTGGGCCCTCGTCGGAGCCAGACTGTCTCCTCTCCCCCTGGGTCCTGGACCAGGGTCTGCAGCCCCCACCCCCGACACAGGCCAGTCGGGCTCCTCTGGCCGGGCCGGGCCGGGCCTGGCTGCTCACTGCCCGGGACAGATGGCCCAGAGCTGGGCTTGCGAGGGGGGGCCTGCTCTCTGTGCAGCCCTCCCACCAGCCCCCAGGGCAGGGTGCGCCCCGCCATACCTAGAGACACCCTGGCGGGCACTGCTGCCTGACTAATCCAGAAGGAGACCCAGGACATAGCGACCAGGAGGATGGAGGGCATGTAGGACTGGATGATGTAGACGCCCCGGTTCCTCCGCAGGTGGAAGTGCAGACTGAGCCGGGGGAACTGGCCAGCTGTGGGGACAGCCGCCGTCAGCCCACGGGAGCAGGGGCCCACGGCAAGGCTCAGGAGGGAGACCCTCGAACCCAGCCCTGCCGCCCGCGCCCCCGCCCACCACACAGCAGATGGGCCGGGCTGCTGGCTCCAAGAGACCCTCTATGGCCTGGGGGACGTGGTGCCAAGGAAACCTGGCCCAGAGCCCTTCAGTCCTGGGGTGGGAGGACCCTAAAACACACCTCAGGTTCCCCCCAGCCTACACTGCTGGGAAGAGCGAGGGCTGAGGAACGAGGAGGTGAAACTGGCCAGGTCACACCACAGGGCGCCCCCAGGCCCCGCGGCGCCACCTGTACAGCCTGCAGCGTCCGGCTCAGGGCCGCCCCCAACCCCAGCCCTCAAACTGTGCAGCGGTGCAGGGCAGAAGTCGGAGCTGGCGTGGCTAGGGTGGGCCGTTACCCGACTTGAAGTTCATCAGCTCCGTGGTGAAGCGGTAGCTGGTGATGGTGAACTGCGCCAGCTGCAGCCGGTCCAGCCCGTGAATCTGCTCCTGGTTCTCAGACCAGTAGTACACGATGTCCTCGGAAGAGTAGCCGTCTGCAGGGACCCCACAGGCACAGGGGCTGCGGGGACCTGCCGGGCCCAGCCCTGCAGCCCTAGCAGAGAAGCCCCACCCAAGTGGGGCGCCTGGCAGGGACGCAGCAGGACCCTAGCACATCTCGAGGCCTGGGGCAGGAGGACAGGGTCAGAGGGTGGCCAAAGCAGGGTGACCGTGGTCAGGGGTCTGCATCCTGGCGCCCTCCCAGCCCAGGCTGCTGGGGGCCCGGGAACCCCAAGCCGGGCCCCACCCGTAGGGCACTCACAGCTCTCCAGGTCCAGCATGCACTCCTGCTCATCCATGGGGTACTTGGCCAGGTCCATGTCGCAGGCCACCGTGGAGGTGATTCTGCACTGACGGGCACGTACGTGAGGCCCCAGCCGCCACAGAGACCCCCGGCCCGCCGCAAGACTACCTGTGTCGGCCACCTCAGGCTGGGCTCAAGCTGCCCAGCGTCTGGGCGGGAACTGGCGACTAATCGGGGAGGCCCGGGTTTCCCCACCCAGCAGTGAAAGTGACTACGATTCTTCCTTTAGGATTACAAGGACCTGATTCACACCCTTCTTGAAAATGCTTGACTGTTTGCCCAAGTTGGGGCTTGCAGCGCAGGGGCCACCCAGGCTCCCCATGCCCGGCCCAAGGGACAGCTGACAGCCATGGGAAGCCCAGGGCTGCTGCATGGTCTGATTTTCCAGGAGAGGCTGGGCATTCAGTGCTCAGTTTTTAAATTTTTCAAATGTTGTCAACTTAATGTTTTTAAAGGCATGTGTCTGAAAAGTGGATGTTCAGAGGTACAGGTATGTCCAAGGCATCATTGTCACCACAGCCAAGAGTAGATGCAGCCACATAACCATCAACAGAGGGGCGGATAAGAGACACGGTCCTTCCATGCAAGGGAGTATTATGCAGCCATGAAAAGGAAGCCGGCACCAGCATGGAGCACCACAGGTGGACCTTGGGAACACAGTGCCCAGCGAAAAGCCAAGCACAAAAGGTCACACGGGCCCGACCCCACCTATAGAGACGCTCGAACAGGCAACTCCAGGGGCAGAAAGCAAGTTCATGGTGGCCAAAGGCTTCTGGGATGGAGAGTTAAGAGTGTCTGATGGGTACAGGGCAATGAAACGTTCAGGAATAAACAGTCACTCGGCATGATGGACATACCGAATGCCACTGAGCTCTTCCCTCTAAAATGGTCAATTAAGGAGCCGGGCGTGGTGGCGCACGCCTTTAATCCCAGCACTCGGGAGGCTGAGGTAGGAGGAGCATTGTGAGTTCGAGGCCAGCTTGGGCTACAACAGGAGTGCAAGGCCGGCCTGAACTACACAGTGCAACCCTGTCTCGAAAAACTAGGACCGGGAGTTTGGCTCAGCAGCTTAAGCGCCTGCCTGACAGGCACGAGGTTGTGCGTTTGATCCCCAGTGCCACAAAAAAAAAAAAAAAAAAAAAAGTCAATTACATTGCGTGAATTTAACTCCATTTAAAAATAAAAAAGGTGGGTGGGGTGGTGCACACCTACAATCCCAGCACTCTGCGAGGCTGAGGCAGGAGGACTGAAACTTTCAGCCCAGCCTGGGGAAACTTAGTGAGACCGTGTCTCAAAACAAAATATAAAACAGGATACAGCTCAGTCCCTAGCACCCCAAAATAAACAAAAGACAAAAAACATCAAATAAAACTCAAACTCCCTCTCAAAAGGGCACAGAAAGAAACCAAAGCTGCCAGGTCGGCCAGAAAGCCCATCTGCTGGCGCGGGGTCGCTGAGCGCTGGGCCGCCCCGGGCTCACCGGACGCTGTACAGGATCACGCCGTCGGGCTGCAGGCGGATCAGCTTGTTCTCCACTGTCACGTCGTGGAACCAGGCGGACTTGGCATTCACGATGAACGTGTCGGGCAGCCAGAGCTTGTCCACGAAGCGGCTGTCCAGGCCCAGGGTCTCGTTGGTGTGGTTGTAGGACAGTCTGCTGTCCCTCCAGCTCTGGTGCAGGAACACGGTCATCGTGTACTCCTGCGGGAGGGACGCCGGTCAGCGCTGCCTCCCTGCTGGGCGCTGCGCACGGGCACGGGGCTGGTGGCACCCACCATGTTCGCCTCTGAGATGTGGTCGATGCTGGCCACCTCCAGGGCGAGCGCCACGTTCACAGGGGGCCCTGCGAGGAGGAGCGGGGCGGGGGCTGCTGTGGCTGGCGGGGACCCTGCCGGCAGCCCAGAGCCCAGCCGGGGATGTCCACCACTGGCCAGGGTGGTGCGGCCCCGCCTCACCTCCGATGCCCGGCCGGAAGTTGCGGGCGTAGCCCTCCATGAGGCCGTCCAGGTTGGGCAGCCAGGATATCTCCAGGTTGGAGCCCACGTAGTCCCCAATGTCATTCATTGCTCTGGGAATGCAGAGCCAATGGGTCGTAGACTGGCTGGGCGCAGGGGCTGAGCCTGGGACACCCCCGACCTGGACCCAGGGACGCCCTGAATGCCTTGGTCTTCTGCTCAGCCTCCTGCCCAGCCCTGAAGGAGCCGCCTGTGGCCGCTGTGTGGCTGAGCCCAGGCTCTCTCCAGGCTCCCTCCCCAACCTGTGGCCCCACGGGGTTCTCCCTAAAGACCAGCCGGAGGACCCCGACATGGGCACAGGACTCCCGTCAGTGTTCGAGGGCGAAGGCCCCCAGAAAGGGGCCTGAGAGGGGACTTGTGCCCAGGGCACCCTTCTGGAACTGAGAGCGGGAAGTGGCAGAACCCGCTTAGGAACGATGCTCTTGGTCCCTTGTTCCAGGAGCTCAAGAGTGACTTCAGATGTGACCTGCAGGTGGCCGTGGGCCCTGAGGCCGGCTTGAGCCCTGGGGAAGAGCAGGGAGCTGTGGGGGCACAGGACACGCAGAGAAGAGGGTGCCCACCTTGGCTCTTCCCTGGCCTTCTGCTTCCTCAGGGACGGTGGCCCTGGCCTGTGGCCCAAGCCAGTCACCAGTCCTTTGTTCAGAGCCCTTCCAGCCCCGGCTGAGCCAGCAGCAGCCTGCTCCATCTCAGCAGCTGGACACGGCCCTGCCCCTCCCTGTATCCAGCGCGGGCTGGAACCTCACTCTGGGGTGAGGCCTGAGGCCCCGCGGGCTGCTGGGTTTGGGAGGTGTCTGGCCCTCCTTCCACCAAAGCACCACTTCATCTAATAGTCCTTTTGAAGAGGTTGCCTTTGAACCAAAAGTTCCTCAGCTAAAGAAATTCTGCAAATGTCTGACCTCTCCCGGACACCACCCCGGGTGGGCAGGACAAGGCGTCAGGTCTGTGGTCACTCCGACAGGCAGACACTGCCCCCCACTACCCCAGACCGCAGGATGGGAACAAGGTGTGAGATGGCTCTAGCGAGGCACAGTTAAGAATGCAAACCTCCCCAAGGGCCAGATGCAGAGGGATTTAAGTATGGCTTTATTTTTGGCCCAGCCCAGCTGCCATCAGGGGCCTGGACTGAGGCCAGCAAGATACACCAGCTTCCCGGGCTGTCCCCCACCCATCTCAGGCCAGGGACACGCACATGTCCTTCCTCTGACCAGGCCCAGGCTCGGGGCACAAAACCAAGGCCAGGACCCAGCTGCCCAGAATGCTCGTCTATTTTATTTTTTAAATATTTCTGCTTTCTCAGTCTGCGTTTTTCATTTACTAAGTTTACTCAGACAGGAGAGCTTGCTATGTTCCCAGGCTGGTCTCAAACTCCTGGGCTCAGTCAGTCCTCCAGCCTCCGTCTCCTGAAGAGCTGGGATGACAGGCACGTAACACGGTCCCCGGCCAGCCAAGCTCACCCTGAGGGGCAGAGCGACAGCTCTGCCATCTGCTGGGATGAGAAGGGACACCCCTACCCTGTCACCGTTTCCCCAGGATGCTGGCCGGCCGTTCTTCCAGCTGTGAGCAGATGTGAAGGGCCAGGGAGCAGAGGAGGACACTGCAGGCTGGACTCTGGGTTCCGGGGCCACTGGTCCCTCTCCGGGGTCAGGACACACAGGATACGCAGGGCTCCCGGTGGGGTGGGGGGGGAAACGCTGTGCTCCAGGACTGGCCTGAGGCAGGACAGTCTCCATGCTGCCTCCTAAGGCAGGGGTGGCCTGGGCTGGATGAGCTCTGGGTAGATGGGCACAGAGGCTCAGAGACACATTCCAGGCCCCAGGTCTACACTAGAGCTAAGGAACCGAGACTTGCAGGGCAGAGCCTGCCCTGGGAAAACGTCAGCTACCGCTCTGGGCTGCTCCCGATGGATCCGGGGCTCCCGCCCCCCAGCTCCATCGAGAAAAAGCCACCCTGGCCCTGACTGCGCTCCAGGAAGAGGGAGGTGGGTGCAGCTCAGCGAGGCAGCGGGGTGCCCTCCCCCCAGGATTCAGTGCTGCGCACACAAAACCCACAGATCCAACAGCTCTGCTTTTAGAGCTGCAGGAGCCTCACCAGCATCCCGGTTACCAAGGCGAGAAGCAACACCACAGCCACCGCACCAGAGCTCCAAGGAGAGGAGGCGCCAGGAGCCCGGGAGCAACACCCACACAGCGCCGGGCCAGTGCCGAGCCCGGGACCGACCACAGACCCCATACCACGCACTCCTCTGCGCCTGGCCGGCCTTCCCGGGGAAATGTTGGGATGTAGACTGGGGACCGTCCCCAGCACCACAGGGACAGGACCCCGAGCAGAGACGGGGCAGCTGGAGCATGGGAGCCGACAGAGAGGAGGCCCTGTCTGGAAAGCACCATGCCAAGTCTGAAGGTCGTCAGAGGGCAGAGCGGGCAGCTGCATCCCAGTGCCTTCCCGTCTCGGGGACAACCTTCACCCCGGTCCTGTGCTGTCCCTGCCAGGCCATAGCCAAGAACAAAAGTTTGGGCAGAATCGGCTACAGCACAGACTTGAAAATGTGGAGTGTTGGTGACAATTCTCTGTTGGCACAGGAGATGGGAGCTCAGCAGGATGGCGGCATCCACCACCACTCAGGACAAGGAGGACCAGGCCAGGATCTCCTCAAAGCGAGGGACACGGTGCGTCACCCGACACCTGACACCAGGGGCCACACAGCAGTCAGGACGCAGAGGGTTCCGGACCTCAGAAAAGGATACACACTGCCTGTGTGGGTCTGTAGGGGAGGGGCCCTAAAAAATTTCCCAGCAAGAAATCTATAAATAAGCCCTGCACACAAGATAAATTAACACAAAATTAGCCTCATGGCACTGCGGGACAGGATTTGCCGCCAAATGAGTTTTGGTGTCAAACTTGGGCTAACACTGTAGGGTCTCAGATCCATCCGGGTTTCAGACTCCTGGCTTAGTTGCTGCGGGCCCGGGCCAGCAGCCACCCCACCTACGTACTGCACAGTCCTGGGGCTATGTCTGCACTCCGCCTGCACTCAGCCGGAACCAGGGAAAGCATCGGGGGAGAGGGGAGAAGGGACAGGGGACCGATTCCTGTGGGGACCCACGGGGGTCCCCAGGATAGGGGGGCCACTCATGGTCAGGGCTGATTCTCAGGCCCCAGGGCCACATCTACAGCTGGTCCCAGCCTCTGGGCCTGTCCCCGCACACACCACCACCAATAGGGAGGCCCTGGCCCTGTGCCCCACTGAGCAGCGACAACCAGCATGCAGGCTGACACTCGCCATCTCCGGTTTTTGAAGGTCTCCAGTGTCCACCAGGCTGGACCCTGCGGTCCAGACACCGGGGACCTGGATCTGTTTTCCTCTGCACTCTGCACAAGATGATCTCCAAAAAGTCGCTGGCCGGTCCCTCTCACCCACCTGGGGCAGGTGGCCGGGCTCTGGGCTGGGGCGCACACTTCAGAGGGCAGAGGAAGCAATGAGCCAGCGTCCGGAGGCCTCGGGGAGGGGGCTTCTCTCAGCTGCGCCCCCCCACCTTCCCCCCACACGCAGTGAACAGAACCAGTCTCGCTGCGGGGGCACCTGGCTGCCGTTCACCTGCGCCAGGAGTCCTCCCTGGAATGGGAAAGGGCGCCCAGGCCCAGCGCCGACTCCTCCGCCGGGACACGGCCCGGGCTTGCTGGCGTGGGCGCTCAGCCCGGGGTCCCCACCCCCGGGTCCACCCACCTGGCCCGTCCGGCCGGGAGGTCGCCAGCCGCGCGCGGGGACCCGGGCTCCGGAGCGCGGACAGCGCCGGGCATCGCGAAGGGAGCGGGCCCCAGGGTCGGGGGCGAGCGAGCCCGGGATCCGGGTCCCCGGGTCCCCGCTCTCCACCCTCCCGGGGCGCAGCTCGGTCACCCCCACCCCCGGCCTTACCTGGCACCGCGGGGTGGCCGCGCGCACAGCAGCAGCAGCGGGGCCAGCAGCCCGGCCAGCGCGGCCATGGCCTCGGGGCTCCGCGCGGGACGGGACGGCGGAACCAGGCGGCCGCAGCCTCGCGCAGCAAAGTTGCTTCGCCCGCGGCAGCGCGGCTCCGGGGGACCCTGGGAGGGAGCGCGAGCAGCGCGGGCGGAGCGCGGGGCGGTCCTCCCTCGGCCCCGCCCACGGCCAGACCCCACCCACACCACGGCTCTGCTCGCCAGGCCCCGCCCACGCCGCGTTTCAAAGCCCCGCCCACACCCCGCCCTACTCGTCTCGGAGCGGGCTGGGAGCCGGGGCCGGAGCCCAAACCTCCGATGTCGCCCGCAGGTGGAGGTGGGGCCCCAGCCCCAGCTTGCTGGTCCAGCCGCCCGGCCGGGAGACAGCGGGCGACCCCGGAGCCGTCCTCAGCGGCCCACTGCACCCTGACGGGGATGGGAGCCCCTCGTGCCCCACAGGGCCTCCCTTCGCTGTCTTCTGCGAAATCTTTGGAACATGAAGTTTTGCAGTTTCCCTTAAAAAGCCGTTGTCCGGCTCCTGTCACTCCCACAGCACGCTTCCTGCGGAAACATTTAAATGGGCACAAGCCGTCCGCGGTGGACTGAGGCCCTGGGACGACCGGCCGGGCCAGCACGGGGTGGAGGGGTGTAGACAGCGGGTGCTGCAGGGGGCCCACCCGGGGCCGGAGGAGGAGCGGCAGGGATGGGGCTCCGCAGGCGGCAGCCTGAGCCCCTGCACCTCCTCCGGTCCCCCAGGCTGGGTGCTTCCCGGGCAGCGCACTGACATCCCTGTGTCCCCTGGCTCCCGAGTCTGCGCTCCGCACGGCTCACTCTCCCTGGCACCGAGGCTGGTTCCCAGGCGCCCGTCCTCGCCCGGGCGGTAGGAGCCCATGATGACGAGGTGCGGAGCCTGGAGAATATTACTCGGCAGGCACCCGTCTGCCCGCCCTCCATGGTGTCCCTGTATCCAACGGTCCCCGGCGTGCGGGAGACGCGAATACAGGAAGACGCGCAGGCTCCGGGTCTCCCCAGGCCGCCGTGCCGCTGCGGTCAGAGCCTGCTTTACGCTTTGGGGCGGTGCCCGGCCTGGGGCCTCCCAGCCCTGAGCTGGACCTCAGCAGCTGGGCTCCCGACGGCGCTGCGCCTGCCGTCAGACCTGGGGCCTGTGGTCTCCGAGCTGCGGTTGACCTTGGCCCCCCTGACCCAGGTCCTTCAGGGTGGATCTGGAGATAACAGGGAACTTCGCTGTGGCGCGGCGCGGGTCGGCCGCACAAACTTCTGAGCCATTGACCTGGCTGTTTGGTGGCATCGGCTCAGCTCTTTTTCACTGAGTCCTGAAGGCAGATGGGCGTCAAAACCACGTGTGGGAAGTGAGTAAAGAAATCACCGGCAGAACCACGTGCCTCCTCTACAGCAGGGCCCTCCCCAAACGCCTGCTCCCTGGTGTTTACCAGTCCTCAGGCAAAACGTTTGATTTCTCCTGAGATCTGCGCATTTCTTTCCAGCTCTGCATTGTCCTTCCTTGGTGTTCAAGTTTGAAGGGTCAAGAATGGGAATTTGCCAGGCACGGTGGCTATAATCCCAGCACTTGGGAGGCTGAGGCAGAAGGATTGCTGTGAGTTTGATGCCTGGGCTACAAAGTGAGTTCAAGGCCAGCCTGAACTATACAATGAGACCCTGTCTCAAAAAGACCTCCCCCCCAAAAAAGTGTGAGGAGGTAGATTTTCATGATTCCTTCTTCAAAGTTGTTTTTTGTTTTTGTTTTTGGTACCGGAGATCGAACTCACCCTTCTTTGAAGTTTTTGAGAATATGTGACCAGGCCATCTCCCCATCCTCATCTCCAGTTCCTCCCCAGGAAGCTCCGGCCACCTCAGAGCCAGGAAGGCCACCAGGGACAGTCCCTGCCAGGGCTGGGACCACAGCCCTGGGCTGTGCCAAGTCCATGAGGTGAGGACCCAAGGCTCCTCCTGGGGAGAATTCGGTGGTGTCCTCATGGCCAGAGGCCCAGCTGCCAGTCCCTCTGCTGCCACCCGGCTGTGACCTTGGGAAGCTACTTTTCATGCCTTGGTTTTCTTCACCCCCACAACAAAGGGCTGAGAGTAGGGAGCTGCTCCCTTGGAATCAGAAGCAGCATAAAGTGTTTAACAGCCTGGAAGCTGAGCATGGTGGTGCACACCTGTAATCCTCATACCTGGGAGGCTAAGGCAAAATTGCAGGTTTGAGCCCAGCCCAGGCAATTTCGCAGCTCGGCACAAGGAGGGCTGAGGATACAGCTCAGTGTGAGAGCTCTGGGTTCAGTCCCAAGTTCTAAGATGGGAAGAGGGAGGGAGACAGAGAGAGAGAGAGAGACCTTGTGTCTCATAATGACGTGGGCCTTGAGAGGGGGAGGCAGAAGGATGCAAAGTTCAAGGCCAGCCTGGACAATTTAGCAAGACCCTGGCTCAAAATGAAAAATACAAGGGGCTGGGATATAGGTCCGTGGTAGAGTCCTGGGCTCAATCCCCAATACCGCGTGCACACATACTTGCACACGCACACTTGCACACACACACATGCACGCACATTCTCTCTCACTCTCGGCTGCTGTCATTATGCTCAGCAGCCAAACCTGCAGCGCTGGCCGCCCGCCTCCTCACTGGAAAATGCTTCGCTTGGTATTTCTTCCATGCTCACGCTGTTACTCTGGGCTGGAGGACCCCACCCCACCCTCCACAGCCCAAGGCTGTGTCAAAAGTGGGCTGTCCTGAGCGCCCTGCCAGCCACCTGAGCGGCGCCCTCCCTGCCTGGGCAGCAACAGGGGTGCAGGGTGGAGCTCTGCTACCAGGGACAGAGGAAAGGAAGCCGGGGCCCCCAGCCTCGGCATTTGAGCGCACCATTCCTTCTCCCGAGGTCCCTTGTCGCGCTGTGACCTGCACACTTCCGGCCTCTCGACCAGAGCCCTGGTGGGTGCTGTCGCGGCTGCTCAGGTGGGAGGCCTTCTGCTCTGGCCAGATGGCACCGAGCAGGACACGCCTGCTCCCGGGCCTGGAGCTGTGAAAACCCTGGCTCCCTCCTCAGCCCAGGAGGCTCCGCGCCAAGTGCTGCAAGGCCCGAAGTGGCGTCGGGAACGCTCAGAGCTGCGGTCTGGGGTGGCGGGGGATTCAGGTGACGGCCACGGCCCCGATGCCGACTTCCTCTCAAAGAGTCCTTTGCTGGACACTCGTGGCACAGAGGAGGCCTGGGCACGGAGTTGGCCGGAAGCCACACGGTGGCTCGGCACAGCAGGCCAGGCTGGGAGTGGGGTGAGTCACGAGGCCCTCGAGAGGAAACGACATCGGCTAAATTTAACATCCCTGCCTGAAGCACTCCCGAGGTGGCTTTGTTATTTTCCTGGGAAAATGGATCAAATCGAGAAAATGGCAGTGACACAGAGAAGGGTTTTGTGGAGCTGGGGGTATAATTATTAATCCTGTGATTTTTCCGATGGAGCCCATTCATCCGGATAGCAGAGGAAACTTGGCAGAAACAATCAGACACAATCCTGGGAGCGGCCCAAGCTCAGCGGTCTACTTTTATCTTATTTGGTTTATTTTTTGCGGCACCGGGGATGCAGCCCAGGTCCTCCTGCAGGACAGCTGGAGTCCGCCAGGCCGCAGCCCTGCCCAGCCCTCCTCAGGCGGGCACCACCCCAGGTGGGACCCAGCTTGGCTGCTGCCGCTTTCGGCCACCGAGGCCCCAGAGTCAGCAAACGACCAGACCTAGGCCTTGGCATTTTTCTGCACTTGAGTCAGAGAGACCTCCAAGCACGACTACTCCTGTTTAATGTGAAGCTAGAATTCTGTTCTCGCATTTTGTGTTTTTAAAGTGGCATTTTGAATTCTTTCATGCAATAGAAAACCTTAAACGCAAATTAGCGTTTCACACAAAAAGGCTGTCAGTCAAGTGAGAAAAGCGTTCTTTGTCAGACAGGAAGACTCGCGGTGCTGCAGGGACCAGCTCGGAGGCGGGGTCTGCAGGTCTGGCCCAGCCCGGCCCCCACCGTAGGAAACCGGCTCCCCTGGCCCCTCCCAGGATGGGGGCGAGAGGAGGGAGGCAGCGCATCTCACCCAGGGTGGTGGAACAGACGCGTCCACTCCCTGCCCCCGTCAGTGTTTGCTTCACTGACATTTACCGACTGGCGACCCTGCCACCGCCATCCTACTCCCCATGTAGATGTCGGGGGAGAGTGAGAGGCAAGCGGTCCCTGCCCTGAGGAGAAGGCCGACTGGATGCTTTGAAGACAGAGAAGTGACTACCACTACTGTGCGCTGCGAGGTTCGAGTGAGGGGAACTGTGGGTTGGGGGCACCTCAGACAGGACAGCAGTGGGGAGGTGACACTGGTGAGGCTTGAGCTGAGACTCCGCTAAGGCCCCACCCTTCTGGAGAAAAAGCTGCCACCAAGACCCAAGCTGTGTTCCAAGAGGAGACAGACTGTGCAAAGGCCCTGGGGCCCGAGTTCATGTGAATCCAAGTGGGAGTGAAGCCCCCAGGACAGGCTGGGTAGCAGAGTGAGGCCAGCAGAGTCAAGCTGGGCAGAGCCCACTGGGTCATGGCCTAGGTCTTGCATTGTTTTCTCAGCTTCATTGAGATCAAATCTACCTAGAATAAAATCACTATAATTTCGCCTACACAGTTTGTTCCGTTTTGAGATGCGCGCTGGGCTGAGAGCCACGCAGAGGTCGCACACTCAGTCCCCTTCCCAGCCCGTCCCAGTGGCTGTGCTGCCCGCCCGGTCCCCAGCTTTGCCTCTGCCCAACCCTCATCTAAATGGAACAGCACAGGATGCGGCCGGGCCGGTGCGGGCGGCCTTCGGCGGGGCTCCTGGTGCCCCCTCCCCGCCCCCTCCCCGCCCCCTCCCCGCCCCCTCCTCGCCATCCCCGCCCCCGCTGCCCGGCGCGTGGTGGGGGCCGCGTGCTCCCCGCCTGGCCTGGAGCGAGGCGCTGTCCCAGGGCTGCTCCGCGGAAGGCGAAGGGCCGAGGCCTCGGCGCGCTGCACCCTCTGCTGCCCGCTCCGCCCGAGCGCCAGCCCCGCCTCGGAGCCAGGCCCGGGAGGAAACCCTGCGCCCGCCTGCGTGAGGCAGAGCCCTCGGTGCGCGGCAGCGGCAGCGCCGGAGCCGGCCGGCCTGCGTGGGCTCAGAGGGCACTGAGGCTGAGCAAGGGCCCCGCCCGGTGTCTCCCTCCTGGCCGCGCCCCTGTCCGAGCCACGACCGCGTGTTTAAAGTGAGGAAGGGTGTTTAAGGGGGGATTCATGGAAATGTGTTTGCTTGTACTAAATTATTTAAAATGCAAATGTTCACCATATTTTTCTGTCACATGTGGTATGTAGTCCAGAATGCCCTTGAACTCAAGTTCTTCCTGCTTCAGCCTCCTGAGTGCTGAGATTACAGATGTGCATCGCCATGAGGAGTGGGTATTTTCTTTTTTCTTTCCTTTTCTTTCTGCTTCAGTACTGGGGATTCCTCAGTCCTTTTTTATTTCAAGAGAGGGCCTAAGTTGCCCAGGCAGGACTTAAATTTGTGATCCTCCTGTCTCAGCCTCCCAGAGTGCTAGGACTCCAGGCACACAGCTCTGCTCCTGGCTTAATGTGAATTTTCCTAATAACTAAGATGTAGAGCATCTTTTTCTGTGCTTTTTAGGGTTAGGGTTAGGGTTAGGGTTAGGGTTAGGGTTATGTATGTATTTATTTTGCAGTACTACAGGTAGAAACCCACTTGGAAAACCCTCTACCGCTGAACCACACCCCCAGAACTTTTCAATTTTATTTGAGACAAGGTCTCCCCAAGTTGCCAGGCTGGTCTTGAACTTGTCATCCTCTTGCCAGCCCGGGTGAGTAGCTGGCTCGTGGGTGTGCACACCGTGCCTGGCGGTGCTTATTTCTCTGTGCTTCTTCCTTGAACATCTGTTCACGTTTTTTGCTGATTTTTAAAAATGCGATCGTTGCTCTTCCCATCACGGAGTCAGAAGTGTGGCATGTAAGCCTTAGATTCAGTCTTGTGTAGATGTGTGTTCTGAAAACATTTTCTGCCCGCCTGGGGTGTGCCTGGTTGTTTCCCTAATCGCATCTTTGGAAGAGCCGCATCTTCGACCCTGATGAAACCCATTTCACATGTCCAGGGAACTTCCTGGGTCGGAACATGGGGTCTCGAAGGGCTCCCCACACCGCCGGGTCCGAAGGTCACTGTCCTGTGTTCCCCGCATACAGCGATTTCAGAACTGTGGTCCTCTGTGTTTTCAGTTTCGCAGTTGTTTGAGGGGCAGGTAAACGTGTCCCAGTCACTCTTTGGTACCGGAGGTAGAAGCGTGACTTTACTTTGTTTCGTTGCTCGTTTATGCAGCCTCACTCGTGCTAGGCCATCACTCCACCGATCTGTGCTCACGGCCCAGCTCCATCATTGGAAACGTTTCTAAGAACACCAGCTCTATTGCTGCATCTGCCCGCCGTGGAACCGCCTCCGCCTGAAAGGCCTGCTCCTCCGGACACACATCTGGGTCGGCGGCATCTCCCGTTGCCTCGGCCACTCCTCCTCTCCGTGTTTGCTTGAGGTTTCTAGCGCACTGGGTTCCTCACTGGATGTCTACGGACATTGCTGTGCAGTTCTGATATGGGCACCTTTCCCCTGGGGTGTTTACAGAGGTTTTCTTTGCCCCTCATTTCCATCAGTTGGATTATTATACATCTTGGTGCGATCGTCCTTATCAACTCTGCCTGAGGCTGAGTTTCCTTGCTCTGTGCGTTTGCAGCTTTCATCAAAACTGGATGATTTCCAGCCACTCTGGGGCAGGGCGCTTCCATCCCCTGAGCTCTCAAAGCATCGAATCCTCATCCCTCATCGACCCCATCCAGGGGCTGTTCCTGTCCCCTAGGAAACACCTCAGACCCACTCCCATGGCTGTCCCCTTTTATCAGGCCCAGTTTATATTGGACCAGGACTTATAGAACAAAATTTCACCTGGGGACGGTGGTACATACCCGTAGTCCCAGCTACTTCGCAGGCTGAGGCAGGAAGATCACTTGAGCCTAGGAGTTGGAAGCCCACCTGGGGAACACAGTGAGAACTTGCCTCAAAAAAGACAGACAAGCTCTCACCAAATGTAAAGATCTAATTGTCTTTTATTTGCAATTCATGCATCTGGCAACATCCCAACCCAAAATTTAAAAAGGTTTCCACGGGGCATGGCAGAAGAGCCAGGTTTTGCAAGGTAACCTGGGCAGGATAAGTAAACGGCAGAGCCTGCAAGCAGACTGATTCGCTTGGTGCCGCAGTCCCTTTCCTCCGGGGCAAAGCAGGGGCTTCCTCTGCACGTGGGCTGAGGACGCCTGGTGGGTGGGGAACCTGGCCATCACCGCCCCCCAGATTCCTCAGCGTCAGCAGCTTCACTTTCCCTGGGTGGCATGCAGCTTGGCCTGAGGGACCACGCTTTGGTGCGGGGACTCTGTGCACATCAACAGCCACCTGTGAACCCCACCTGTGAACCCCAGGCTTTGTTCCCAGTTGGCCCCTTGTTGCCAGCCTGGCAGCCAAGAAGGGGCAGTGTTTTGGGGAGAGCTCTGCAGCGCAGTCCCTGTCCCTGCAGGGCTGGGGCCACCTCTGCACACACCGAAGACCAGTAGTATCTAGGCAGTGACACGCGGGTCACCTGCCCAGCTGTCCCCACCCATGAGCTGGGTTCCAGTCCATCTCCCCAGGACCCCAGCACCAGCCTCATGAGCATCTCAGCCATAGCCTTCCTGCGGGGCTCACTCCAGCTCCATGGCCTCGCTTGGGCAGGGCGTTAGCTTCCCCACTGTGGGGATCGGGGCCTCTGTCAATGACCAGAGCAGCCAGGCTGCATCCTTAGTTTGCATGCTTTGCTGGTGGCCTCAAGGGGTCATGGTCCCTCGGCCGGGTGCTACTGCCACAAGTCCCGTACCCTCCCCCGAGGCTGCCGCACTGAGCTCACTGTCCTCCTCCCAGTGCCGCCTGGGTGGGCCACACCCTGTGCAAGGCACCCACGGGCCACCAGGACAGCTCCTCACCACCAGCTGGCAGCCAACCAGAGACCCAGACCCCAGTCCAAGTTTACTGTCTTTTCTCTCAGACCGTTCCCAGTGCCAGCTGGACAACCTGGGTCCTGCAGCCAGACCATGAGCTGGAACTGGGAATGTAAAGGCCTCGCTGGGACTCATGCCTGCGAACGTTCCCGTAAGGAAGGAATCGGCTGAGCGCTGGAGCCTCAGCACCCAGAGGATCTCTGCGAAGGGACACGGGGAGCAGATAGGACGGGTAGAGGATGCTAGTTCTAACGCAAAACAGCCCAGCAGCGGGGAGCAGGGGGTCCGTGCTGGGGGACACAGGGTCTGCTTCGGGCCCTGGCAGGGGCCACTCAAAAGGACAGTGGTCACGGCTCAAATGCCGCCATGAGTCCCTGCAGCTTGTGGTGGACGCCGAGTGAGCTCCTCCTGGTGAATGCCGGTCCTTTTCCAAGGATGATGGGAGCACAGCGTCCCAAAGAGTAACTTAGCACCTAGCACCCTTCAGAGCTGGCCATTGCCTTCCATTTCTAAGTGAAAGCCATGGATGCAAACACATTTGACGTGTCTGTCCCCTGCTTCCATGCTGAAATCGTCCTCGTTTGGCCAGTTGGGGCCCTTTCAGATCAGCGGGTGCGTCCTCTGACACCGGCTCCTGGGTGGTCTCTCGCTTCTCACCTGCAGGCGTCCAGAAGCGTCCTGCACATCCTCTACTTCTACCTGACATCAGCAGCTCCAGCCAGGAAGAGCCAACTGGGCAAGAGCAGGGTCCATCTAGGCTGGCACTGTCCGAGGCAGGAGCCGCTGGCCACACAGGCTGCGCACCCTTGAAATGTGGCCTGCGTGACTGAGGAATGGGATCTTAGATTTTACTTACCTAAAACTTGGCACGGTGGTAAAACATCCACAACATAAACTTTACCACGTGAGGCTGAGTAGGTGTACGCTGCAGTGGCTGTGTGAGCGTCCGTTTGCACGGCTTCCCTGTCCCTGCTCCTCCCCCACGCAGCTTCTCCTGGAAGCTGCCACTTCGCCCTCCTTGGGCTGGGTTTCTCTCTAAGTAAATTCAAGCAGTATTTGTCCTTTTGCCTCTGGCTTATTCCACTTAGTGTCAAATCTTCAAGGTTCATTTATTTTGTGGTGTGGTCTGAGCTGGGTTTCTTTTTAGCACAGAAGAATATTCCATCATATACACAAACATCTCCACTCATCGGCTGGTGACCATTTGGGCCACTTCCATTTATCTGTTGGTGTGAGTACTAACAATACTATTGTAGATATTGGTGGACAGATATTCATTCAAATATTGTATTTAGTTTTATTTAATGTAAGTAACCACATGCCTAGTGAGTAACCAATTGGACAACTGAATACCTTCTCAGGAGACAGAACCAAGAAATGTATTTTATTTTACTTATTTATTTATTTATTTCTTGGTACCAGGGATCAAATTCACAACCTTGCACCTGCCAGGCAAGTGCTTCTGCCACTGAGCTAAATCCCCGCCCCTATTTTTTGAAACAGGGTCTCACTATGTAGTTCAGGCTGTCCTTAAACTCACTTTGTAGCCCATGCTGGTCTTGAACTCACAATGATCCTCGTGCCTCAGCCTCCCGAGTGCTGGGATTAAAGGCATTCGCCACCAGGCCAGGTTATAGAAATATATGTTAAAAGAAAAATTCAGTAATAGAATGCTTGGATAACATGCATAAGGCCCTGGACTCAATCCCCAGCACTGAAAAAAAACATCCATACTAAATTTCTCACTCAAATCCAAAATTCAGAGTTTTTACTTCTTATTTTATATTAATGTATCTTCTCTAAAGCTGAAAATACTGGGTCCTCATATTACTCTACATAACTAATTATTTACTTGCTCCCATTTTATATAATAATTCCACAATAGTGATAATGATATGACCAGGCTATGGTTCAGCTCCAAAAGGTCCCCTGCAGCCTCCTGTGTGTGCAGGGTGGTGGGGCCCAGGGAGCAGTTCACGGAATATGCTGTAGGAGGCAGAGTCTGATTGGAGGAGGTTGCTGGGGTGTGACCCGGAAGGACTCTCCTCCCGTTCCGCCCTTCTCTCGCTGCTTCCTGGCTGCTGTGAGGTGAGCACCTTTCTTCTGCCAACCTAGTCAACCATGCAGCTTCTGCCTTAGACCCAGCAACCATGGACTGAATCCTAGGAATTGTGAGCCAATAACCCTCTCCTCCTCTAAACTGCAAGTGTCAGGTATTTTGTCCCTGCTAGGGGAAGTGACACAAGCCAGGATTATTGCAAATGACCTGAGGTTTATTCATAGTTGTCCTTGGTATGTGATCTACTGGGGTTGCAGTCAACACTGTTGAGTTTAAAGTCACTTGAAATTGTCCATTTCTGCATGTTAAATCTCAAACTTGAACAGCTCGATTCATTTATTTTATTCTATTTCCAAGTTTCAGGATTTTGTCTATTTTTGTTTATTTTTGGTTTATAATTACATGATTTCATAGCCAAATGTACATGCATTTAGAAAAGTCTAGTTTCTATTGTGCCCCTGCCCACGGCTGGATAACCATTTATAGTTTACTTTTTAATGCTCAAAAATACACGGCTAGCCTGGCATGGTGCCGATGGCCTGTAATCTCAGCACTGAGTGAGGCTGAGGCAGGAGGGCTGCAAGTAGGTAATTTAGTCAGACCCTGTCCCAAAACAGCTAAAAAATAGAAAAGGACTAGGGGTGTAGCTGAGTGGTAGGGCCCCTGGGTTGCATCTCTAGCAACACGCGCAGTCCGATCAGAAGTCACCGTGACTTGGGTGGGGGAGAAGCAGCCCCGCGGGCTGACCGGCAAAGAGGAAGGGGCGGTCCTGGCGCGGCGGGTGAGGGGTCTCGGGCTGCGATGTCCTAGGCTGGGTCCCCGGCTGTGTCTCCAGCTGCAGCGCTTTCTGCCGAGGATCGAGGTTCCGACGCCGCCGAAATGCCCGTTTTTCTAGGTTACCGGTGCGGGCTCAGAGTCAGCGAGCCGCCCCCGGGACCCCGCGAACTGAACTCCCTGCCAGAGCTCCCACCGCCCGGGGCTGGGAAGACGGCCGACTGCGCCTGCGCGGCAGCGGGAGCGTCGGTTGCCAGGGAACCTCGCGGCCACTCAGCCGCCATTGCCCGACCCAGACCACAAACCGACAGAAGGACGTGAAGGGTCGCGGCCACCAAGAGAGGTGGGTGGGGAAGCTGCTTGCCCCAGGCTCTGCGGGGAACACGGGTGCGACTGAGGGGGTGTACAAGGGAGATGGGGAGCGGGAGATGGAGTGCGGGGGAGGGAAGGAGAGATGAGATTTGGGAATGGCAGAGGGAGAGACGGTGCGGGAGGCGAGAAGAGATGGATGCGTGGTGTGTGTGTGTGTGTGCGCTCGCGCACAAGGTTGGGGGAGGTGGAAATGGGTGCAAGAATAGGGAAGGAGGAGGTGGGGTGCAGGGAGGGGCGTGGACGGGGGAGGAGGGGTCGCACAGATTGGGGGTCACGTGGGGACCCTCCGTCCTCCAGAGCTGAGAATGGCCTTGGTACGAGGCTGGCAGAGTCCCCGCTGAGAGGGGTGGGGGAGTGAGCAGTGATGCTTGGCCCAGAGACTTACAGCCCCGCCTTAAGACGCAAACCCAGATTCTGGCGGCCAATCGGCCTGTTGCTTTGTTTTCCGTAAAGGAACGCGCCTTTATCTGCAAAATTTACTTGGCGGAACATCCTTATCATCTGCCCTGAGCTAGAGGCGAGTGGCCAGCCAGGTATGGCAGGTCGGACCTCCCGGCGGGCATCCCCGGCGCGCCCCTGCTGTCCGAGTCAGCGCTGCAGACAGCAGCGCCAGCTGCTGCCCGGGGATGATCTCCCCAAGACCCCACGGCCCGCTTTGCCACCTGAGACCCCTCCCTCTTGTTGACGGTGGACTCCTTTTGTGACGCTGACGTCTTTGCTTTTCTTTAATTTTACTACCTACAAATGCGTTCGTAACAACGGAGTTAACTTTCACCTATTTTCAAACTTTGTGTAAGAAGGAGTAATTTTTTTTTTAATATTTTAAAATTCCCACACTGTCTGGCCCCAGCATCTGGCAAGCACGTTTCAACAGGTGATCCCACAGATTCCTGAAGAAAGGGGGTCCGGCCAGGCAGGGGCTGCCCCGCGTTTTCCTCGGGTCTTCTCAGTCGCCTCCATTGCAGGACACTCCTCCGCCTTCCCTCACCTTTCTGTGTCCACACCTTAGAGGGTCCCCGCCGCGTGCTTTGCGGAAAGCCCCTCCACTGGGTTTGTCTGATGTGCTCACATGTCTTGGTTGCTTTTCTCTCCTTGCTGGGACAAAATACCCAACACCAAAATTAAGGAAGAAAAGGTTTGTTTCACTCAGTCTGTGGAGGTTTCAGTCCATGATCAGCTGGCTCCAAGGCGGGGTGGCATGGCACAGGGACAACCGATCAAGGTGGCAGAAGACAGTGAAAGTGGCAAGAGCAAAAAGGAGGGGAAAAGCCTCTTCTTCTCCCTTAGATGGCACATAGGTGACCACCCCCTAGGGCAGGTGTAGCACTCACACCATCTCCTGCCCTCCTCTTGCACAGACTGGAGATGTTTACAAAGTAAGAACCCTGGCCCCCCGCTGAATCACTGCTCAGGCTGACACAACGAACAACATCCCAGAGCAGTAACGGCTTGTCCTCCACACCCTAGGATGTAGAATTACTGAGTTTGTTAGTTAAGCTTCTTATTTTTTCCTTTTTTTCTTTTCCTTTTTTTTTTTTTTTTACTTAAGCTTCTAAACTTTTCAAATTGACACAATGTATTGACCATTACACCACAGGATCACATTCTGAGCAGGAAAGACATCATGTTCTGCTCATTCTATCCTGTCAGGTGACTCTCAGGGGTTCATTTGTCCCTGTCTTGGTCACGTTCTTCATTGTGGGGACAAAATACCCAATGCCCAGAACATAAAGGAAGAGAGGTTTATTTGACTCACAGTTCCAGTCCATGACCGGCTCGAGGGCCGAAAACAGCAGGACGCGGGGCTTAGGGGAGAAGGCCTGCTCACTGGTTAGGAAGCAGCAGGAGAAGGGAGGAGCCAGGAAAGGAGAAGCACCCTTCCAGGCCACACCCAAGTGAGCACCTCTTGCAACCCAACCCCACCTCCTCACTGCAAGTCAGCTGTGTCACCCCCATTATTCAGTCGTTTCCCAGAAGCCCCACCTATGAACTCATGAGGCCTTTCAGGGTCATCTGGATCCAAACCATAACATTCTGCCCTGACCCCCAAAAGACTCCTGAGCATTTCTTTATGCAAATGCAGTTATTCCGTCTCCAAGAGCTGCTAATGGTGGCGATGAGAGGTGTACTTCAAACCCTGTGAGCAGGCCTTCCTCTGTGGTGTCACAGGTTGCAGTTCTCAAAGCTTCTCCCTTGGGCTCACTGTCCACAGTCTTCCTCAGCGGACATTTCATGTTCTTGGCTTCTCCATCTTCCTGGAGTTTCCACTGCATCTTCAGCTTCACTGTCACAGCTTCATACACTGTCCTCTCAAGGGCACACTGCCTGTAGATCAGGCCTTCTAAAATGTGGGTGGAAGTCCCCTGAACCTCACAGCTCTTGTATTCTGCATGCCTGTAAAACCAGCACCATGTGGGTGATGCCGAGATTGGCCACCAGCTCAAGCAGAAGCCAGGCTCAGTTGGATCATGACTGCAGAGGCCTCTGAGTGCCTGGATGACTGAGGACTATGAATCAGATCCTCAAGAACCAATATCCTGGGTGGCCCTTTTCCAGCAGGGTGCTTGGGGAATCTCTTCTCAAAGCAAAGTCTTTCACTTCTGGGCTCTTAACCCTGCAAAGGGTGAGGTCTTGCTGGTTCCTGAGATGTTCTCCAGGCCTCTTTCCCGTTTTCCTGATACACAGTATTCACTTCTTTTTAATGCTAATTTTTTCAGCTATTCCCTGCTCCAACTTTTCAGACCCTCCCTTTCTGGCAAAACTGAAACGGTCTTGTTTTTTTGTTTTTGTTTTTGTTTTTGTTTTTTTGGTACCAGGGATCAAACTCGAAACCTCATGCTTGCCAGGCAGGCACCTGTGCCACTGAGCTAAAACCCCCAACCCAAACTGAAAACTTTAAAAAGCACTCAGCTGTGTCATTTGCTCTTGATTCTAATGTAGAGATGTCTAAAAGCCCCTAACAGTACCCATGCCACAGCCTGAATTTGGCTGTCTTGAAATTTCCTCTGCTACTAATTAGTCTTCCACCCTTAATCTCAGTCTCCCACAGAGCCCCAGGACATGAGTAAAATGTGCACACATTTTCTGCCAGAGCCTAATACACATGGCCTGGAGTCCAGCCATCAATGAAGTCCTTGTTTCCAACTGAAACTTCCTGAACCTGGCTGTATTGCTATCACCATTTTAGTCTTCTGAGCCTAACCAGCAGTCAGCTTACAGTTTCTCTTGTTGGCATCTGCAGACCTTTCCAAACTCTTCCCACAAGCCAATTCCAAAGGCTTCTGAACCATGTGGCCAGGTAGTTAATAAAAATGACCCCACTCCTGGTACCAAATTTTGTGTTAGACACTTTCTTCATCACTGGGACAGAATGAGAGTTTTATTTCAGCTCATGTTTACGGTTTATAGCTGGCTGGCTGCAAGACACAATACAGCATGACAGAGAGACCTGGTGGAGGACAGCTGCTTATCTCATGCTAACTAGAAGTGTAGAACTGAGGAGCCAGGAAGGAAGTTATATCTTTTCAGGTCACACCCACAGTGACTGCCTCTTTAGGGTACATTCTCAGTCTGTGCCATAACCTCCCCCTTACTGGTGGGGTTCTCAGTGGCATCTGCCAGCATCTCCACTGGAAAGTACCTTTTCCCCTTGTAGGCAGGATGCATTCTGTTGAGAGGTGCACTGAGGCGTGTGGGTATGCTGTTCTTCCCTGTGTGAGCTGAGTGACTCACAGTGGATGCCTGTCCCCTCCCCAGGCTCTGATGCTGTTCCCAGACCACACCACAGGGCTGCCTCCTCCTGCAGGCTCTGACCACAGCCCAGCACAGCCTCCCTCACCTGCCCACCCAGGGTTCCTGTTTAAAATGGAAGGGAGGGAAGAACAAGACTCCATGTCCTCCTCCCTCCTGTCATCTCAGAGGCCGGTGTCGCTGCTCGCTGGCTGTAGTTCACTCGTTTGCGTCACCGTGAGTCACACCACCAGGCTGATGCAGCCCGACGCTGCTTCCAGTCACTGCTGTGGTGGACACGGCTGCCCTGCAAGGCCAGTGTGGCCCTCCGCACTGAGGTGTGTTAGGAGTCAAACTGTGGTCTCTCAGGCTGGTTCCTGACCCTGCACGCGCAGCTGCCCTGTCTTGGTCTCAGTCCCTTTTCCTCTGTCTCTGCATGTCATTCATTCTCTCTCTCTCCCTCTCTCTGTCTCTGTCTCTGTCTCTGTCTCTGTCTCTCTCTCTCTCTCTCTCTCTCCTGCTCAGGGTTTAGGGAATCTCTAAAGTGAAATGGAAAGAAGACATCTTAACGCTGAGTCTCCAACACCTTATTTATTTAGACTTTCTTTTTTCTTTAAATTTTATTGTGGACAATTACCACACGAGGACAGTAGGGAGAAGGATGCCATGACCCTGGGTCCCTGTCATCCTGCTGGCAGTGTCCCCACGCTGTCCTCCGTCCCTGTCTCCCCTGCCCTCTGCCCAGCTCTGCTCAAGCAGATGTGGTTCAGAACAAGCCCGGTGCAAATCCCCGCTCCTGCAGCCCTCAGGAGCTCCCCTCACAGACGGAGACTCCTTTGATCACAACTGCAAAGTCATCCTCGAGGCCAGCAGAGTTCAGGGCACTCGCTGAAGTCCACCTGTCTGCGCCATCAGAAATCACTGCAGTGAATTTACAGTCGTTTGCCTGAGTCAGGAGCTGGGCTGGACGCTGCACACATGCGCAGCCCTTTCCTGTGCCCTTGCCCCGCCCCAAGCATTTATTTGTTGAAGAAACTGGGTCATTTGCCCCATTCATTTTTATGTGCGTCTACTTTAATGCTGCCTGGCGGTCTTTGCCATTTGTCCTTCCAGTCTTTGCACATCTTTTATTCTTTTTCATGGCTTTGATGTGGTTTGTTGACGGCTTTTCCAAGTCCTGTTTTCTCACTATTTGTTCTGTAACCAGGAAGACACTGGTTTTTATTACTGAAGCTGTACCCAGCAACACTGCTAAGTTGTCTTAATAATTTTAATAACTTATCTGTGTATTCATTTGGATTTTCTCTATATATATAATCATTTCATCTGAAAATAATGATTTTTCCCTCTTCCATTCCTTATACCTGTTATTTCTGGACTAGCTGGTGAATACTGAGTAGTCTTAGTGAGTGTTGCCATTCCATTCTTCCCCCTCTTCTCCTCCTCCTCCTCCTCCTCCTCCTCCACCTTCCTCCTCTTCCTCCTCCTTCTTCTTCCTGCGCTGGGGATCGAACCCAGGATCTTGTGGGTGCTAGGCAACTGCTCCACCACTGAGCTGCACACCCAATTCCTTGTTCTCAGTCTTAAGCATTTAATGATTTGTTTTCTTTTGTTTTTTTGTTTCTGAGACAGGGTCATACTGTGTAGTTCAGGCTGGGCTTGAAATACATAGCCAAGGCTGCCCTTGAACTCATAGCCACCCTCCCAACTCAGCTTCCCAAGTGCTGGAATTACAGGTGTCCACCACCACACCCAGCATCCTCAGTCTTAAAGATTATTTTATTTTATTTTATTTTATTTCACCATACAAGAGATAGAACCCAAAACCTTCATACTATGCTGCATTCCCATCCCTTTTTATTTTTTATTTTGAGACAAGGCCTCACCAAGTTGTCCAGGCTAGCCTTGAACTCATGGTCCTCCTGCCTTAGCTAGGCTTGTAGGCATGTGCCACTGCGGCCAGCTGAAGAAATGCTTTGAGTGTTCATGATTATTGGGATGTAACACTGGGTTACAGCAACCCATTCCATACTCTTCTACTGTAAATTTGTACTTTAACATAACAGTAGCTAGCTGTGTGTCTCAGTAGTGACACCTGGGGGGTATGGGAAGCAATCTTCCTGTTTGCTCACTTGGTATGACAGATGGCAAGATGTGCACATGTATGCAAAAGTGTCAAACTGAAATTTTTATCCACATAATGCTCAGTCTAACAGGTTTATTTTGTTTACCTGAGCATCACAGGGGGTAAAATACACCCACACCACTCTTCTGTTTTGTAAACATATATTTTACTATCAATGGAATGTGGGTGTGGCTCACTGTAGCTGCACCTGGGAAAAGCAAAAACCTACCTGTGCATTTACCCACCTGGCAGATAAACACATGGTGTACAGGAGACCCAAAGCAGCAACCGGTGAGTTTTACCCATAAAATGTTCATTGGTCAATTTCTGTGCATTTAGGATTTGTTTTTTAAAACACTTTCCTTCGATTTTTCTGGTCAGAGTAGCTCAATTCAGTACAATAGCACATGAAAAATCAGATTTGCAAGTTTTGGAAGTGGTCGAAAGTGAATCATCAGATCACTTATGCAGGGATGATGAAGACAAGATGATAATGACTTTGACATTAGCCATGTGAGGCAAAGTTCCCATGACAGTGAAATGGAGCAAGAATCAACCAACTCAGACACAGGGCATGCAGACCTCCTTGATTCAGATGGTGAAGAAGAAGCAACATGAGTACAGATTTAATTGTTTGAAATGGTGCAAAATGGTCACACAACCAAGTGAAACGACCCAGTTAGAACTAGGTCTGAGAACAGTGCAGATCTTGGCAGGGGTGAAACCTAGTGGACGGAATGCCAGCCCTGACATTCAGCACTGAAAATTGTTTCTAACAGATGAAATGCTACAAGATGCTGTGAAATACACAAATGCTAAAATACAGGTAAAAAGTTCTGTTTGCACCAATAGCCATATTCAAAAATGTATTTACTATGACAGCTCACTAGCTGCATTGAAAGCACTCGTGGGTCGCTGTACTCAGCTGGGCTTCTCGTGGTAATCTCAGGAATATTAAAAAATTTATGGAAAAGCAATGGGTGTGGGCTTGAGGTTTATAGAATAACATCAACACTGAGGTTTAGTTTCCTTCGAAGTTGCCTGATGTTTGATGACAAAACCCCCACGAAGAAGAAAGAAGAAGAACTGATGATCTGTCTGCTATCCACTCATAGTTTGAGAGATTTGTGGGTAATTGTCAGGCAACTTACACACCATCTGAATGCATGACTGTTGATAAGCATCTTGCAGCATTTCATGGTCGCTGCAACTTCAGGCAGTATATTCCTCCCAAAAACCCTTCAGAATATGACATAAAAATGTATGCCCTTACCTGGGTGTGGGGGTGCACACCTGTAAGCCCAGCACTTGAGAGGCTGAGGCAACAGGATCACTGTGATTTTGAGGCCAGCCTGAGCTGTAAAGTGAACTCAAGCCCAGTTTGAACTACATAGTGAGACCCTGCTTCAAAAAGGAAAGAAAAAAAATGCCCTCTTAGATGCAAAGGCTTAATGCTTTCAATTTAGAAATTTACCTTGAAACTCAGGCAGTGGGGCCTTCTTTGTATAGTAATAAACCACATGATGTTGTGAACAGACTAGTTGCTCCCTTCTCCCAAAATAATCAGAGTGTGACATTGGACAGTTGGTTTACTGGTTTCCAATTGGTGTTCCATTTGCTAACAGAGCAGGAGTTGACCAGCACAGGAACTGTACACAGGCACAAAGCAGAAATTCCCAAATGAAATGTTGCAATTTCAAAATAGAGAATAGTATAGTACAATCTTTGGATTTCAGAAGGATGTAACATTGGCCTCCTGCATGGCAAAGAAAAATAAATTGGTACTGCTGCTGTTGACATTTCACCATGATGGAAATATTGATAAGGAAACCTCAACAAAATGGAAACCCGATAGCAACTTTCAACAACAAAACCAAAGATGGAGCAGTAGTGATGTCACTTGAAACAAAATGTTGACCAATGGTTGTGTTTTATTCAACCTGAAATGTATGGTGTAAATATTTTGATAGTTTACAAAGAAAATAACAAGTGTAAAATATCATGGACAAATTTTCTTAGAAGATTGGGGCAGGAGCCCATAAGAGACCATTTATAGCCGAGGAAAACAAAATATTTATGCCCAGGGAACTACACAAAAAAGCCGTGGAACATACTGGTGAGCTGACAGGTGGACAGGCAGGCACAGCAGCGCAAAGGCCTACTACAAAAACAGAAAAACAAAAAGATGTCAACCGTGCCCCAAGAAAGTACAGGAAAACAAAACATAGATGCTATCAGTGTCAGCAGTACCTGCATGTGGAACATGCAGTTGTTGCGTGAAGACTGCCTTGGGTGTAACAGTTGAAGCAAAGCTGATATCTGTCGTGGAGTCCTGTTTGTATCTACATTGTAGGTCTTTATTTCTAATGGGTTTTTTATTTTATTTTTTATTTTAAACAAAAGGAAAGTAAGAAACCAAAGCAAAACGATTTCACAACCAGCCAGTAGGAGAGTAACAACAATCAGCACACTGCATATTATATTCACAGAAATTGTTTAGGAAAGAAGATATAGATATGAAACATTGTCCAGAAAATTATTAGCACAAAACTTATGCCTCAATGAATCAAGAGAAACCAGCTATATGACTTATCTTATTTGTTATGATTGCTCTACTATTTTCAAATAAGCATTTCACATTAAAAATGAAATCTGAAGATGACCCTGTGAAAACTACATTTCACTCAAAATTCTTTAACTATCTTAATTTTTTTTTTTTTCACGGCACCAGGGATGTTTTTTTACGGCACAACCTTGTGCCTGTCAGACAGGCGCTTAAGTCACGGAGCCAAACTCCCAGCCCTGGTTTTTTGAGGCAGGGTCGCACTGTGTAGCTCAGGCCGGCCTTGCGCTCACGTTGTAGCCCAAGCCGGCCTCAAACTCACAATGCTCCTCCTACCTCAGCCTCCCGAGTGCTGGGATTAAAGGTGTGAGTCACCACGCCTGGCTTAACTAATTTTTTATATACATAGATTTTCTTTCAGTTCATCACACAAGGGCAAAAACGCGATGGTTACATATGTGTGACTTATTTAGTTCACTGAGTAGTATATTTTCAATACTCATCCATTTAGGAGTGAAAATGTCTAGTTTATCATTCTTTATAGCTGAGTAGTATTCCATTATATAGAAATACCACAACTTTTTTATCCATTCCTCAGTCAAGGGCATTTAGGTTATGAACTGGGAAGCTGTAAACACGGGTGCACATATTTCGCTGTGGTATGATGTTTTTAATTCTTTCGGAAAGATACCCAGAAGGGGAATAGCTGGGTCAAATGGGACCTCCAATCCTAGCTTTTTGAGGAATCTTCACATTGACTTCCACAGTGGTTGCACCAGCCTGCATTCCCACCAACAGTGGAGAAGGGTTCCTTTTTCTCCACAGCCCCTCCAGCATTTGTTATTGGTTGACTTCTTAATACTAGCCATTCTTTCTAGGGTGAGGTGGAATCTCAGTGTTACTTTCATTTGCATCTCTCAAATGGCCAGTGCTGTTGAATATTTTTTCTGTTGAACATTTATTTGCTGTTTGTATTTCTTCATCTGAGAAGTGTGTGTGCATCTCAGATGCCCATCTTTGGATCGAGTCTTTAAATCTTGGAGGACTGATTTTTTAAGTTCTTTATACGTTTTCAATATTAATCCTTTATCTGAGGGACAGCTGGCAAACATTTTCTCCCAGATTGTGGGTAGTCTCTTCACACTGTTGTTGGTTTCTCTTGCTGGCAAAAGCTTTTCAGTAGGATGAGATCCCCTTTGTTGATTCTTTGTGATAGCTCCTGTGCAGTCTGGCTTTTATTCATGAAGTCTTTGCCTATACCAATGTCTTCAAGAGTTTTACCTACTCTATCTTTCAGCAGATTTAATGTTTCTGTTTTAATGTTGAGATCTTTAATCTATTTAGATTTTAACTTAGTACATGGTGAAAGATATGGGTCCAATCTTAATCTTCAGCATGTGGAAAGCCAGTTTTTCCAACACCATTTATTAAAAAGGCTATCTTTCTTCCAGTGAATGTGTTTGGCTCCTTTGTCAAAGATAAGGTAGTTTAGTGTGTCTGGAGCTGTTTCTGGATCTTCTAACCTATTCCATTGACCTTTGGGTCTGTTTTTTTGTTTGTTTGTTTGTTTGTTTTTGTTTTGTTTTTGCGGCACTGGGGATTGAACTCACCACCTCGCATCTGACAGACAGGCGCTTAAGCCACTGAGCCAAACTCCTGGTTGTAGTTTTTTGAGGCAGGGTCACACTATGTAGCTCAGGCCGATCTTGCGCTCACATTGTAGCCCAAACTGGGCCTCGAACTCACAATGCTCCGCCTACCTCAGCCTCCCAAGTGCTGGGATTAAAGGTATGCGCCAACATGCCCAGCTGGGTTTTTTTGTTTTTGTTTTTGTTTTTTCCAGTACCACACTGTTTTTATCACAGTAGTTTTCTAGTATAATTTCAGGTCAGGAATTGTGTTGCCCCCTGTCTTGTCTTTGTTGCCCAGGATCACCTTTGCTATTCCAGGTCTCTTCTTGTTCCAGATGAATTTTAGGATTGTTTTCTCTAATTCTATAAGATACGTTATTGGTATTTTGATTGGGATTGCACTGAATCTGTATAACAGTTTTGGAAGTAGGGCCATTTTCAATATATTTATTCTTCCTACCCAAAAGCATGGGCTATCTCTCCATCTTCTAATATCCTCTTCAATCTCCTTATTCAGAGTTCTATAGTTTTCAGTATAGAGGTCTTTTACATTTTTCATTAGATTGATTCCTAAATATTTCATTTTTTTGGATGCTATTGTAAAAGGTACTGTTTCCTTAATTTCTCTCTCAGTGAGATTGTTATTCATGTACAAAAATGCTATGGATTTTTGAGTATTGACTTTGTAACCAGCTACACTGCTAAATCTGCTTATTAAATCTAGAAGTCTCTTGGTGGAATTTTTGGGATCTTCTAGGTAGAGTATCATGTCATCTGCAAATTATGCTAGCTTAATTTCTTCCTTTCCTATCTTTATTCCTTTCTCTTGTCTAATTGTTCTGGCTCAAGTTTCCAGAACTATGTTGAATAAGAGTGGAGAGAGTGGACATCCTTGTCTTGTTCCTGATTTAGAGTGAATTTATTTCTAATGTTACTCTTTAGGTTTTGTAAGGAAGTAAATGGCTGATATGAAAATGTTAATGTCTATTCTAAGCACTCATTACATATGTGATATTTTATTTTATTGATATCTTACTTCCCTGCTAAGTGCCATTGTAAAATACAGTAGAAAGCTCCTGACACTGCAGGAAGACAAGAGAGATAACAAGAATGGCCTGACTCATAGGGAAGGAAAGCCAAGCACACGTGCTGTCAGTGTAAGTGAGGCATGTGTATGAACATGCAGTTGTCATGTGTGAAGACTGCCTTGGGTGTGACGGGTGAAGCAAAGCCTATTTTGGGGATAGAGTTCTATTGATGCTTTCATTGTAGTTCATATAGGAATTTATTTCTGAGGTCATATTTTAGGTTTTGTAAGCAAGTACGCAGCTGATGTGAAAATGTTGACATCTGTTCTAAATGCACAATGCATGTTAAAAATTTCATACTTTATTTTATTGATATTTTATATGCCTGTTAACTACGTTGTACAATACAATAAAAGCCTCCTGCCCAAACAGCAAGACCACTGTTGACTATGTCCAACAAAAAGTCTAGGAAAGCAAAACACATGTGTAAGCAATACGTGTGTGTGGCACGTGCTATTGTCACATGTGCAGACCGCCTTAGGTGGGATCACTGAAGTGAGGAATTTTTTTCTTGTAGAGTTCTATTGGTATTTTCATTGTAGTTTATGTAGAAATTTATTTCTGTTGTTATTTTTTAGACTTGGTACACCAAAAACCGGTAAACATTGAAAAATTTTATGGTTTTTTTTAATGAACACTCAATAAACATTAAAAATTCAATAGTTTATTATTGTGATTTTTTTCCTGTTAAGTACTCATTCTTTAATATAATAAAACTCATAAAATTAAAATTAATAAATCATCAATAGAAATAGTCTGAAGAATAAACATGGGTGATATATAACCACAATAATGGACCTTGCCCTTCCTGTGAGCCAGTAGTGGTCGTGGGCCAGGCCAACCCCTTCCTGTGAGCCAGCAACAGCCACGCGTCCCAAGAAAAGAACCAAGAAGTCAATCCCTCCCTGTGAGCCAGTGGCAGCCATGCGGGCTGGGAAGAGAACCAAGAAGCAGCCAACCCCTTTTCTGTGAGTCAGCGGCAGTCACGGGCCAGGCCAACTCCTTCCGGTGAGCCAGCTGGCACACAAACTGGGAGACAGGAAGTGCCAAGACCCCTCTCCCCCATAAGCAACTGACTGAATCGGAAAAACAAGGGCTAAGTTGATAACGACTAAAGTAAAAGAAACAACTTAATGTCTGTAGTGCTTGATTGACTTTGCAGGCCTAAGGCTGGTGGTCTGAGTATCTATTTGGAGGATAACAATATGCAGTATAGCAACTATGGGGGATTTCCTTCTGAGGGTGGTAGCCATTGTTAATTCCCTATTATCTTGTTTTAAAGTCCTGTGTCGTGGTGCCTTCCTTTAATCCCAGCACTCAGCTGAGGCAGGAGGATCCTTGTGAGTTCGAGACCAATCTGGGCTACAAAGTGAGTTCAAGGCCAGCTGAAATGCATAGTGAGACCCTGTCTCAAAAAATAGGGCCAGGGATTTATCTCACTGGCCTAAGCAGCAGGCTCAAGGTTGTGAGTTCAATTCCTGGTACCGAAAAAAAAAAAGTCCTGTATCACTTTCATTGTTTGGTTTGGTTTTATTATACTTGATGACATGGGCAGCTATTTCAAAGATAATAAGATATATTATGGTAGCCACTGTTGATTTCCTGTTATCTTATTTTGAAGTCCTGTACCACTTTCACTGTTTCGTTTTGATT
>RJWM01023808.1:0-31633 GCA_004363535.1 Dasyprocta punctata | reverse complement strand
TTTTTTTTTGTTTTTTTCTTGGTTTAGTTCTTGGTTTTTATGTGTGGGTTTGTGTACAAATGACATTTTTGTTATTTTAATCATTCAGTTAATTTCAAAAAGTCTACATTTCTTTTCCAACTTTTTGGAGCCCTGTAGACATATTCTAGTGATAAACAGAATGTCCTCACGTGATCTGTATTTGTACTTAACAGTATGTTTTTATTTAAAAAAAATTTTTTTTTTGAGAGTTTTGCTGTGTAGTTCAAGCTGGCCTTGAGTTTACTATGTAGCCCAGGCTGGCTTGGAACTCTCATTTATCTTCCTGTCTCAGCCTCCTGAGTGAAGGGATTCTAGGCATGCAGCACCATGCCTGGCAAGTTTTTGGATGTTTAACTTTTTTTTTTTGGTGGCACCAGGGATCCAAGTCACAACCTTGCACCTGCCAGACAGGCACTTAAAGCCACTGAGCCAAACTCCTGGCCCTAGGTTTTTGAGGCAGGGTCACACTGTGTAGCTCAGACCGGCCTTGCGCTTGTGTTGTAGCCCAAGCTGGCCTTGAACTTACAGTGCTCCATCTACCTCAGCCTCCCAAGTGCTGGAAATAAAGGTGTGCGCCACCACACCCAGCTAACTTTTTTTTTTTTTTTTTTTTAAAGACAGGATCTCACTATGTAGTTCAGGCTGGGCTCAAACTTGTAGTGATCCTTCTACTTCAGTCTCCTGAGCACTGGAATTACAGGCATGTGCTACCACACCCAGCTACTTTTGGTTTTTGACTTGTTTGTACGTTTACTCACACTTGTTTTAGAACTGAGAGTGTCCCCTCTCAGTTAGCTCCTTTTTAGAGAAGTTTTCCTTCATTGAATTAGTTTTGTGTCCTGAGAATCTTTACAGTTCTTTGTTTAGTTCCTGTTTGTTGTAAGCAGACTCAGGGCAGTGATTTTGTGTATTTTCCCCAGTAGCTACTTACCGCTCCTGTGAGAAGCATCAACATTCAGCTGTGCTCACTCCCCTGACACCCACCTGGTTCTGTCATCAGTGGCCTTGTTTCACAGCCACAGGTTGTGCCCTGCCTCTTGTTCCCCTCTAAAAGTGGTTACTTGGGGTATAAGCATGGCCACACAGTAGCCCTCACCTCCAGTGCCTGGCTTGAGGGAGCCTAAGAATTTGCCTGCTGGACAGGTTTCCAGCTGCTGCTACTGGTGCAGGGGCCATGCTGCTCTCCTCTCTCTGTTCTTCAGGTAGGAAAGACATATGAACTACTTAACTGCGACAAGCACAAGTCTATGTTGCTGAAGAATGGGCGAGACCCTGGGGAAGTGAGACCAGACATAGCCCATCAGGTAACTCAGGCTTGGAGCTGCTGAGCCTTGGGCCTCTAGGGAAGGGGAGGGAGCAGGTTGCTGCTACTTGTGGCCCTCACTTCCCTGGCCTCTGCCTTCCTCAGAGCTTGCTGATGCTGATGGACAGCCCACTAAACCGGGCTGGCCTGCTGCAGGTGTATATCCACACGCAGAGGAATGTGCTGATTGAAGTCAACCCCCAGACCCGCATCCCCAGGACATTTGACCGCTTCTGTGGCCTCATGGGTGAGGAGTGCAGGACCTGAGAGTTGAGGATGACTGTGACAGCAGGGAAGAGGGGAAGGAGGAAAGGGAGCATTAGAAGTTGGCTTCTCTAGTTGGGAGGGCATGTGATTGGTGCTAGGACAGACTCCACTGTGTTGTTTTTCCTGGAGCATGGAAATGCTAGTCTTCTCCTTGGAGTAAGTTCCTGGCTGAGAAAAAAGGAGTTCGAAGCCATCATTGCTGCTGACTCAGGTGCTGCCCTGGTTGTCACATATGGAACAACCTGAGTGTAGGGTGTAGAGGGCACATGGCACCCCCTTACTTGGCGGCTTTCTGGTTACATCACTGGGCAGGAGTGGAGTCACCATGTAGTTCTGTTTTTTTCTTTTTTTTAAAGTTTGAGACAGGGTCTCAGTATGTGTTCCAGGCTGACTTTGAACTAATTGTGTAGTCCAGGGTGCCCTCAAATTTGTGGTGATTCTCCTGCCTCAGCCTCCTAAAGGCTTCCACCTAGCTCTGAACCCCTCTTTTTTCCTCCTAGTTCAGCTTTTACACAAACTCAGTGTTCGAGCAGCTGACGGCCCTCAGAAGCTCTTGAAGGTGAGGCATTAAGACCCACAGCATGGGTAGGGCTTGAGGACTCTTCGGGGCTGATTTTTCTTTCTTTCTTCAGGTAATTAAGAACCCGGTGTCTGATCATTTCCCAGTTGGCTGTATGAAAATTGGCACTTCTTTTTCTGTCCCGGTCATCAGTGATGTGCGAGAGCTGGTTCCCAGTAGCGACCCTATTGTTTTTGTGGTGGGGGCCTTTGCCCATGGCAAGGTAAGGTCTGCGCTCAACTCTGAGATCCCTCATAGAGCTGAGGCTCAGTAAGAATTTCAGGGGTGGTTAGTGATTAAGTCTTTCCAGACTGGGAAGTAGCAGGTAGAATAGTAGCTAAAAGACAAATGGTGGTTCCACTTCCTATACCAAGAAGGCTGCTTGCTTGTAGTAGACAGAACCAGATCTTCATGCTCTACAGGGAAGTGCTAGCTTGGTTGTAGTTTTCTTTTCCTGAAGAAAGGCTGAGCTTGCGAGCAGCAGCTGGCTGATGGGACTGTTGTCTCCTCAGGTCAGCGTGGAGTACACGGAGAAGATGGTGTCCATCAGCAACTACCCCCTCTCTGCTGCCCTCACCTGTGCCAAGCTCACCACAGCCTTTGAGGAGGTCTGGGGGGTGATCTGAGGGCAGCAGGACCTGAAGGACTGTTGTGAACTGAAGGACTATTGGCCGCTCCCTGGCCCCTGCTCTGAATGGACTGCTGCCAGTCGACCCTTCTGTATGGACACTGGAGCCCATGGAAGTCCACACTGCACATTTACTCTTCATTTGTCCTATAAATGTGTTTTTTTCAAACCTGGTTGTTTCAGGGTGAATTTAGCAGAGTCTAATGGTATAAATTGTTCTCAGACTGCAGGGCAGATGTGAGGTCACAGTTGGCACTTTTGGTTGGCTCTGAATTCTCATGCTCTAAAGGAGGCAACCCTGAGATTTCAGCCATGTGCACGCTGAGAACTGTGTGTGAAAGAAAGCAATCAGGGATGCCAGCAGTGAAAAACCAACAAACAGAAGTGATTTTATCTGGTACAGTTCCAAGATAGAAAAAGTGGAGCAGGTGGGGCCTTGTACCCTCTCCTCCCCCTGCTGGGGAGGTGGCACAGACAATCGTAGGAAATTGGCAGAACACAGCAGATTTCCTGGCTAGCGGGGAGAGATAAGGCAACGTGCATGGGGGAGCACGGGGGATGAAGCCCCCTGCTCCTCCCACAAAAGCCTCCCCTTTGGCCACTGCAGCAGAAGCACAGCTGGGAGCACACGGCCTCTGGCGTCCAGCTCCCTGGCTTTCTGTGCTCTGGACGAGGGAGTGCTGTGAAAAAGGGCCAAGTAGTTTCTGCACCAGTCCTGCTCTAGGCCACCTGCAAGACAAGACATGGAATTGCAAGGCTGGTCCCAGCGTGCCTGATCCCTGTCACCATCCTGCATCTTCCTCTTAGTGGCCTCAGTGCCCCACACTGACCCAGAAGCCAGGCTACCTTAAAATCACCCCAGGTTTCCAGTGCTGTCCTCACTTTCCAGTCTATGGTTCTAGCCTGTACCCTGCTAGCTTCAGCACAGCTGTAGAATATTTACCAGAGAAACAGGTTATTCCATTTTCTTTAACTTCTCTTTCCTTGGCACCATTGCTTTGCGAATGTAAGGCAATGTGAATAGTAGGCTCAGGAAGAAGACATGGCCGAGAAAGTAGACAGATTTATACACCTGTGGTGGGAGAAGCCAGTGAGCTAGGTATGGGGCATGGTGTGTCCCGGATGCCCGCACTCCCCAGGTTCTCTGGCAGCCTTGCCTGTCTCGCCTCACCTTAAGCCATTTGTCCCATGTGAAAAGGCAGAAGGCAGTCATGGAGTAACCCATGAAGAGCCAGTGGATGGTTTGTTGCACCACGTAGAAGAAGGGCTGCAGGGCAGTGACAGAGGCCAGGCTGCTGAGGGCTGGGCTGTCTCGGATGAGGGCGGCAGCCTGGGAGGAAGGGGAGCAGGTATTAGTGTCTTGTCCCCTCCTCTTCTGCCTCCCTGGCACCCACCCCCTTGAGGCCCACCTGCTTTTCCACAATGACGATGAGGAACTCCATCTGGAAGCAGACCAGGTATCCTGAGTGAAGGCCATGCCAGAGGGCCAGGAACAGCAATGAGAGACCATGGGACAGTTGTTTATTCCCAAGGAACTTGAGGCGTTTGAAGAAGTAACTAGAGAAAAGGGGCCAGATGAGCCTCAGGATCTAGTCCCTGCACCCCCACTGTCCTGCTGTGGTTCTCAGCGCCCCTAGGAGTAGCACAGTAGCTGGCTGCCATTTGTGGCCCCTGTGGATACGGCAGGCAGTGCTGACGCCTGTGTTAGCGACAACTAGCTTGACAGGGTGACCTTGGGTGAGCCACTGGCTTGCACAGGTAGTGACAGCCTACCAAGTGCCTGGTACACAATGTGCAGGGGCCAAGCAAGTAAATGGTGACCGTATCCACAGGGCAGTGGTGGATGTGAACTAGTGACACGTGGCTCAGTAGTTGGAGCTTGAGACACTTCTTGGGGATGTTTTGGGATGTTGGGTGGGGACAGAAGGATGTGAGTGATGGCAGATTCTACCCATACACATTGCTGCCCTCATACCCAGGAGGAAGCAGCAGGAGGAAGGACCTTGGTTTCAGCCTACTCTACCAGTGCTTACCGGGCCACCCAGGCGTTGGTATTGATGTTGAAGGAGGCAATGGTGCCATTGAACTGGGGGGTAGTCTCAAAGAGCCACACCTTCATGTTGGCACAGGCGTCCCACTTGGCTTCTCCGTCTTCTCTAAAGCCATTGAAGCCCAGCCCCGTCAAGATGCATACTCCTTCCTAAGGCAAGAGACAGCTCTGGGACCCGGCCTCCTCCCACCCCAGCAGGCCTGCAGCCATCTGCATGCGAGTCTGGGCCATTGTCCCTACTTACTGTGACCAGCCAACAGGTGACGTATTTGTACAGCACAAACTTGCCCCAAATCAGCATGTACATGCAGCGGAACCAGAAAGGGCGATTCTTGAGGGAAGAGAGGATGTGTATGAGGTCCAGCACACAGGTTCCCTGAATGCTTGTCCCTCTTAAGATGGCTATGCTTGTCAAGGTCCTGCAGCCCCATGTGCCTGCCAGTCTGGTCTCACTGCTTTTTTCATGGGGTGAGTGGGATGGGCAGGGAGCCCCGTGAACACCCTCCCACTCCCTTCCCTAGAAAGTCCTAGACATAGCTCCTTGTCTGTCATCTGCGTTCCTCGGAGCAGTAAGTGCTACGGGCCTTAATGATCCGCAGTCCATGTCAACCTACCCACGACGGGGAGGGAACTGCTGTGCTGAGCCCTCGAACAGGAGCTAAAGCCAGCATCCCCCCTTGCTTTTGAACTTTTCTAGAGGCCCCCAAACCTGCTAGCTGAGAGCAGCAAACAGGCTGGAGTCAGCCTACTGTGCCCACGGAGCTATCGCGGGGAATGAAGCAAGCTAAGAACGGTGCCAGTTGCTCAGTGTGGGCTGGCAGATGTGTTCTGGCCTGGCTGGCACTGACCCTGGCTCTCAAGACGGCACAGCTGCCTCCTCTGCTATCTACGGGGTCCTGGCCAGGCCGCTGCTGTCTGATAGGCACCCACTCGCTGTGTCGGCCCACGCTACTCACTTCATAGTCTTCAGAGACCAGGTAGTCCTCTGTGATGTGCGGGCTGAGCAGTGTGTGGCCCACCAGGTAGACAAGGCCGAGGCTCAGGCGCTTGAGAGCAGGCACAGTGCTGTAAAGGAAAGGAGCAGGGTTACGGGAAGGGGCTGACTGCACTTCTGCCCCTCAGTCACAGAGCGCAGGGTCTGGGCAGTGGCTGCAGGAAAACCTCTCCTGCCCGGAGTGGGCACCATTTCAGAGATGGTTCTGGGTGGTACTGTGAGAACAGTGCCTGAAGAGCTGTGCCTGCAGGAAGGGCAGGAGGGCCAGAGGGGAGGGCATGCGGTCGGGGACCTGCTGTGGCTTGAAAAAGCTGGGTGAACCACAGTAGCAGCTATCGTCATTTCTTCCTGAGTTGATGCTGAGACTTAGGTGAAGTGAGTTCTTAGCAAAAGAATTCTTATGGTCACTTTTGAATTTTCTACCAATATATTCATATATTTTTTTTGTCCTCTTTTATATACATCTTTATATACTTAAAAACCCACCCCCCCAGCAGTGGGGACTGAAATCCAGGGACCACTGAACTATGTCCCCAGGCCTTTTTACTTATATTCTATTATTCTGAGACAGGGCCTTGCTAAATTGCTCAGGCTGGCCTTGAACTGGAGGTCCTTCTGCTTTAGCCTCCCAAGTCGCTGAGGTTACTGTCATGCACTTAAGCTTAAAAAAAAAAAAAAAAAACAGGCTTTTAAGGCAGGGACATGACTACTTTGGGTAAAATTCTGTGGCATAAAAATGAATTTTTACAAGCTGGGCACTGTGGCACATGGTAGTAATCCTAGCATTTGGTAGGCTCAGGCAGGAAGATAGGAAGTTCAAGACCAGCCGGAGGTACATAGGGAGACCCTCTCTCAAAAGACAAAACAAAAGTCTTAATGTTTGTAATCTGGGCTAAAAAGGCGCTAGGACCACAGATAGGTGCTCAGCACCTAGAGCACAGTCTGGGGCCTGGGAGTTGTCTTTGTGCCAGGGCCAGGCCGAGGAAGCCACTTCAGAAGAGACCGTGCACTGGGGTCATGCCTGGAGGGCGCAGTTACCTGTTTGGCATCTTGCCTGGTGTGTCCGTCAGCTTCCCCTGTACTAGCTTCATGTAGTGGTTCATGGAGAACTGGGGACCTACCAAAAAGGCCCCATAGAAGTAGGAGAAACCAGCAACTTCCAGCAGGGAAGGGACACCACGGAAGGCATACTTCTGTTGCTCAGTGGTCAAGGCGCTCTGTGCCGAGAAGAGTGGAAGGTTCAGAACTTCCTGGCATCTCTGCCAGGAGGGAGGCTGGCTGCTCCGCACTGGCGCCCCCTGCTGGGGCTGTCTCGCGATGGAAAAGGGCCTCAGTGTGGAAAGGAGTGTGTGTGGGGCAGCTTAGCAACAGCTGGCTGCTGCTGCTGCTGCTTTAAGTCTCTGGTGGCTCTGGTCTCTGCAAGAGCTGGGTCCTCAGTGGGTGAGATTTGTGGGTCCTTGCTCAGTGCTCTCAGACACAGGGATCACAGGTTGGGAGCTGAGGCACAGACTCTGGCCCTAGGATCTGGGTCCACCTTGGGAACAACAGCCTTCTTCCTCCCTCAGGTTAGGCCGCGAGTCTCTCTGCAGTGGAATGGGTACTTACCTGATCTTTCCCTCCGTCAAAGTAGTCAATAGCCAAACCTGAGCGGAGAGAGAAGGGGTGGGTAGAGCAGCGAGAGGACACAGGACGTGGCCTGTGGTGCGGTGCAAGCAGGTGTGTGCTGGGGGAGCACCAGGAGGTGTGTGGTCCTTGGGGTGGGCCCACCACTCACCAATCAGCTTCAATGTCAGGACACAGTGTGGCATCGTCCACTTGATATCGTAGTTGCCCGTGGCAGTGTAATAATATCCAGCAAGAAGGTAGGCCTGGTGGGGGGGATTGGTACACCATCGCTATGAGGTATTTATTTCTCCTTGCTCTGAAATACCTGGTATTCGCTCATTTTTTCCTTTCTTCTGGTCTCATCCTAAAAAGCTTTAAGAAGTTCCTACAAGTGGGGCATTAAGCCTACAATGGGAAGAGACTGGCTCAAGGTTTCTCTGAAAAATGAGGCTAATATGAGATGAGATACTAAACACCCGCTTTTTCTCTCTCTAGGGTCTCTAGATAGCCCAGGTTGGCCTAGAGCTCACAGTGATCCTCCCGCTCAGCCTCCAGAGTGCTGGGATCACAAGTGTGTGCCACCATGTCTGGCTTTTGCTTTGTGTTTAAGGCAGAAAGGATGCCTTGTGCACCCTTCCTGAGGTGATCAGCAAGTTCCCATCATGCTCTGCAGATGAAACCTGGGACTGTGCTAAGTGACCTGCCACAAGGAAGGCTGCAAAGTGCTGGCAGGAAGGTTACAAGTCAGGTGTCCTAGTTCACTGCTTCTGCACCACACGGTCCCCTGCCCCCAAAACTGCTGCCAGCTGTGCCCTGAGTCTTCAGGGAGAGACATTTATTTACCATCTGCAAGCAAAAGGTGGTGAGGACGGCAGTGACGGTGCGGCCCATCAGTCGGAGGATGAGGAACTGAAGCACAATACAGAGCAGGGAGTGGTAGAACTGGCACCCTGGAGGCAGGGGAGAGAGCACAGCTGAGTCTGGTCTGCTATATTCCCACCTCCCTGAGGTTTCCAGCAACTAAGAGGACACAGAATACCCTTTAGCCAAGTGTGCTGCGCACACCTGTGATCCCAGCATGCTGAAAGGCCGAGGCAGAAGATTGTCCTGAGTTCCAGGCTAGCCTGGGCTCTGGCGTGAGGTGAAGGCCAGCCTGATAGGAACTTTCCCCCCAGAAATTCCAGATTTTGGAGGAAGGGATGCAAGACAATTGTAGAAACATGGACATATCAAAGTATACTGGCTTTGTACTGAGGTGGGTTCTAAGCGGGGACTGCTTGGAATTGTCATTCAGCTACAGCCACAGCAGAGAAGTGCCAGTCCTTTGGTGAGGGGGGCTGCAAGGGTAGTGCCCTTCAAAGTGGCTTTATTTAATTATTATTATTATTATTATTTTTTTGAGACAGGGTCTTGCTATATAGTCCAGGCTGAAATTTATTTACTCTTGTAGTGCTGGAGATGGCACCTAGGCCGCATGCACGCCTGGCAACTGTTTTACCACTGAGCCACATCCCCCAGCCCTACATTTACTTTTTTAGCTGATACAATAAATGAAAAACTGTTCTTATTAGTTGGGAATGCTGGCACATGACTGTAACCCCAGCAGAGGGGGAGGCTGAAGCAGGAAGATGCAATGTTTGAGCCCAGGTTGGGCAATTTAGCAAGACCTTTTCTCAAAAAATGAAAAGAGCTGGGGATGTAACTCAGTGTCAAGACCCTGGGTTCGATTCCTGTAATACACACAGTACGTAGTTATGGGGTGTCAAGTGATGTTTTGATCCATGTATATGTTATTTTTATTATTTTTGTTTTTAAAAATGCTTTTATCTGACAGTGGGATGTACATAAAAGGAAAAAGGAAAAGTCCAGCTCTTCCTGTCCATACAACCCTCTCTTAGCAAACAGAGCGTTACAACTTCACAAGCCACTGAATTCTCTCCAGGAAACTTTATTCAAGTTCATTTTTCCCCAGGGCCCACTGATCAGAGTCACCGCTCCCTCAGTTTACTCACCAAAGTTAAAGTAAGCGATGGAGAGGCCCGTGAATGCATGGAACAGGTGGATGAGGTAGCTGTCCTTGTAGAAAAGGTAATGCCGGTAAAACAGAGCCAATGGGTAGCCTGCACAGGGACAGAGATGAGAAGGTGACTGCTGTTGCTGCAGTTTATCTGGTCTGAAAGCTCAGCCCAGAGAGAGAGAGAGACAGACAGAGAGAGAGAGAGAGAGAGAGAGAGAGAGAGAGAGAGAGAGAAAATTGCATAGTTTATGGATGTTACAAGAGAAGGCAGGACAGCACCCCACAACCAGTACACTCCCAAAGTTGTTTTGTGAACAGACATTTAGAACTGGAAATGCAACACAGCACAAGAACAAAACAAATTTAGAACTGAAGGCAATTTTTTTAAAATTGACGTTAGTACTGCCTATCAACTATTGTTAAGAATCTTTCTTTAATAAAAACAAACAACAACAACAACGAAACAATACAAACAACTGAGGATGAGCCAGCACTCAGGAAGCTGTGGTAGGAGGATACCTGAGTTCGAGGCCAGCCTGGGTCCACAGTGAGACCCTGTCACAAACAATTGATTATGCCTGGGAAACACTGTTAATTCTGAGGTGTGTCCTGTTAGCACAGTGTCACTGGATTGTCAGGAAGGTAAAGATGACCTCACACTGGGATGGCATAGCATGTGCACAGCAGTTACAGGATACCAATCTCTGCAGCAACAAAGTTATAAAACCATTCACGGATGGGAAAAATGCCTTCCAAAGCTGAGCTTCAGAGTGAGTGAGTGTGTGTGTGTGTTTGAAAGCCATGTGTAAACTACAGAGCACCTCCTGCTGGCCATGCGCTGGTTACACATGGCCAAGGCCTGCTCACTGCAGTAAAAGCTGTCTCTGTCCTGGGACTGTGGAGTTTCACAGCCCTCCAGCGCCTCACGCTCTGCATTTGGTGTGAGGAATCAGGATCTCCCTACTGGTTTTGGAAGGACACCGTACCTATCACTGTCACTGCATAAGTAATGTTCCTGAGTTGGTCATGGTTTAGTTACCCCCCTCCCCCATGCTTGGGATGGAACCTGGGGTCTCACTGATGTACTGCTGAGCTGTACCTCCCACCCCAGCTGCTGGAACTCATGGTTTTTTGTTTTGTTTTGTTTTGTTTGTGGTACCTGGGATCCCTGGCCGTATTTTTTGAGACAGGGTCTCATTATGCAGTTCAAGCTGGCCTTGAACTCACTTTGTAACCCAGGCTGGTCTCGAACTCACAACGACCCTCCTGCCTCAGCCTCTTGAGTGCTGGGATTAAAGGCGTGCGCCACCATGCCTGGCTAACTTGTGGTTTTAAACTACAAATTACAGTTAGTTTATATTGCCAATATAGTTTGAGTTTGGTTAATTTCGAAGAGCTAAGACAGTGTCATGCAGCAATTACTAGCTATAAGGATACGTAAATGAATAATCATGTTATATGTTGGCTTCTAGTTTTTTCTCTGTATACTTTTTTTTTTTAAACTTATGGTCAGACTGTGTACTTAAGTATCTCCTAGTGTTTTCAAAGTGCAATGTACCACCCATTTGATCTGCTTGGTACCAGGACTTACTGGTGTCCTTCGATTGCTGCTCCCATCATGGGTTACGTTCTATATCAAATTTATAATTTTTTTTTTTGGTACCGGGAATTGAACTTAGGAACCTGCGTCTGCCAAGTTCCCTGGCAATTTATAGCTTCTTGCAAGTAGAGTTGACACTGGAACCACACATGGGTGAAGAGCACCAATCCTTATCCATAGTCAAAAATTCTACATATGAACCTGGCATGGTGGTGCACCGCTGTAATCTCAACACTTGGGAGGCTGAGGCAGGAGGATCACTGTGAGTTTGAGGCCAGCCTGAGCTACAGAAGCCAAGATCAAGGCCAGCATGCAGTACATAGTGAGACCCTATCTCAAAGAAAAAAAAAAAATCATGTATATATATATATATATAATTTTTTCATTTTTCCAATATGAGAAATAGAACCCATATGCAAGTTAACTCTATTGCTGAGCCACATCCCCTGCACATAACCTTTGACTCCTCCTAAACTCAGCTACCAGTCGCCTGCTGTTAACTGAAGCCTTACTGATAATACCAATGGTCCATTCCTCAGTCGAGGGGGCATGGTGGTGTACGCCTGTAATCCCAGCACTCTGGGGGCTGACGCAGGAGGATCACTGTGAGTTCGAGGCCAGTCTGGGCTATATAGTGAGTCCAGGCCACCCTGAGTTATGTGGTGCGATCCTGTCTAAAACAAAAACAAAAACAAAAACCTTATTTTTTTTATGCTAAATGTACTATGTATGGTGAAACGTACCCAGAAACCTTGAGAAGTAATTTTGTCTTTTTAAAAAAATTTTAAATAGAAGAAAAATAAGAAATTAAAGTAAAACAGAATTTTACAACAGGCCAAAAGGAGAGTAACAATAATCAACACATTGCATATTGTTATATTCACAAGAGTTGCTTAGAAGATAGACATGAAACATTGTCCAGAATATTATTAGCACAAAACTTTCCCCTCAATGAATCAAGAGAAACCAGCTATATGACTATCTTTTTTTTGTTATGACTGCTATATTATTTTCAAAAATCATTTCACGTTAAAAATGAAATCTGAAAATGACCCGGTGAAAACTACTTCTCACTTAAAATTCTTTTTCTTTAACTATCTGAACTAATTTTTTATATACTTAGATTTTCTTTGTCATACAAGTGCAACAATATGCTGGTTACATATGTGTGACTTATTTAGTTCACTGAGAAGTATATTTGCAAGGTGCATCCATTTATGAGTGAAAATGTCTAGTTTATCGTTCTTTATAGCTGAGTAGTATTCAGTTATATAGAAATACCACATCTTTTTTGTCCATTCCTCAGTTGAGGGGCATGGAGGTTGTTTGGAAGATCTAGCTATTATAAACCTAGGTACACATATATCACTGTGGTATGTTTTTAATTCTTTTGGGAAGATACCCAGAAGGGGAATAGCTGGGTCAAATGGGACCTTGTCTTGCTTTTTGTAGTGTCGGGGACTGAACCATGCTAGGCAAATACTCTAACACTGATCCCCCCCACCCCCGCACCCCCAGGGCTTTTGCTGTGTTGCCCAGTTTGGCCTCCAGTGAGGTCACTTTTTACTACAATATGCAATTTACTGGAGAGATGAAGGCTCCTGAGAGGTGATTAGTGAGCTTCACATGGTGTTTTAAGTGGCCACTTATAACACTTGAGCTCACCACAATAGAAGCAGGAAAACTATATTGGCAACTTTAACTAACTGCAATAGCAGCTACAGAATTACTATTACAGTACATACTACTGTTATTTTTTATTTAAATGTAGTTTTTTTGGTGATTTTTTAACATGTTTTAAATTTAGTTTTTTAACTGATAATATAAAAACATAAAAATTAAGCCAGGTATGGTGATCCATGCCTACAATCCCAGATAAGTGGGAGGCTGAGGTAGTTAGTTCATAAATTTCAGGTCAGCCGGGGCAATTTAGCAAAACAGTGTCTTAAAAAGGGCTGGGGAATGTAGCTCAGTGGTAGGGCACTTGCCTAGCATACCTGAAGCCTGTTCAGTTCCTAGTATTGCAAAAACAAAATATGTACACAAAACCCCTCATAAAGGTTGTACATAATCATGAGGTAGCATTTGATGTTATAAGATATACATTCATTGTGTGATGATGTTTAAATCAGGGTAAACAAACATATCCCTTAAACATTTTTTCTTTTTTTTTTTTTTTTGTGGCACCGGGGATTGAACTCACAACCTCACACCTGCCAGGGCAGGTGTTTAAGCCACTGAGCCAAACTCCCAGTCCTCATTTTTTGAGGCAGGGTTGCACTATGTAGCTCAGGACAGCCTTGCGCTTGTGTTGTAGCCCAAGCCAGCTTCGAACTCACAACGCTCCTCCTACCTCAGCCTCCTGAGTGCTAAACATTATTTCTTTATGGTAAAAACATTTAAAGTCCTTTTTTTGCCTTTTTTTTTTTTTTTTAAATACAGGGTCTTGCTGTACGGTTCAGGCTGCCTTGAACTCACTATGTAGCCCAGGCTAACACTGAACTCAGTGATCTTTCTGCCTCAGACTTCCCTGGAGTGCTGAGATTACAAGTGTGTGCTGGAATGCCCAGCTCATTTAGTTTTTTTTTTGGTCTTTTTGAGACAGAGTCTTACCATGTAGTCCAGGCTGGTCTCAAACTTGCTATGATCCTCGTGCCTTAGCCTCCCGATCCTCATGCCTCAGCCTCCCGAGTGCCAGAATTTACAGGTGTGCACCCTGACCCTGTTCATTTAGCTTTTTTGCATATTAAAAAATTTTTTTTTTTTGGTAGTGCAGGGGATCAACCCAAGACCTTGTATATGCTTGATAAGCACTCTACCATTGAGCTACATCCTCAGCCCTTTTTATTTTCAGACAGGGGCTTGCTAAATTCTCCACGTGGGACTTCAACTTGTGATCATCCCTCGTCAGTGCTGAAGTTACAGGCTTGAGCCACCATGCCCTGCTAACTTAAAAAATAGATTAGTGTATGTTTTATGACAGTAAATGGTAGACTATTATCTCCATAGTTTTGCATTTATGAAACACTGAAGTTTATTTTACTGGCTTATTCATTGGACAGATGTTTAGGAAATACCTCCTAAATGGCATGAATTGTTTACAGAGCCAATACAGGGGTGATATTTTCTCTCCTAGTTGACTGAGATGACGTGATGTGGTAATAGTAGCTCAAGGGACAGGGAGACATCTATGACCCTTTCAAGTCAGGTGATCAATCAAAGAAGCAGGAGCATCTCCTGTATCTCATACAAGCAGAAATTTGGCAGGGAGAGTAGCAAGCAAGTCTAAGCGCCTTGTACCAGGAAGTATAGCGAATAAGGCCCAATGCCTTACATTTTTTGCTTCTTTCCTTTTGATGAATGAATAAAAATAACATAGTAGGGCAGACCCTAATTATCTAGAGCGCTCATCAGTAAGTTCTACATAGCTAACAGTTTATCCCAAGTGCTAAACCCTTTAACCATGTGCAGTGCTTGAAAATGAAGAAACATAACTTATTAACTTGTCTCTCTGAGTTGAACATACTTTAGTACTGTCCTGGTGCCTGGGTCACTGGTATCCAGGTCAGAGTCATGATGGCTTTGTGACTTCTGAGGACACTGTGCAGACCCTGTGTGGTCAGTGCAGTCCTGAATTGAGAGTTCCTGTGTCCGTTTCTTACCAGCTTCTCTGTCTACTTCCTTGCTATTCTGGGATTAATAGTCACTTCTTGGGCTTGCAGTGAGCCTGCCAAGAATACTTCCTTTTCCCTATTTCTAACTTACCGCAGGGTTTAGAAACCAGAACTTTCATTTTACAGGAGGAAAAAAAAACAAAACAAAACAAAAAAAAAAACAACACATGACAGAGGCGCAGGCTTCTTTTGCTATAGGCTCAGTGCACAGCTCGAAGACAATGGCTTCGGTCACCTCACAGGGGCCCTGTTTGCTGTCTCCTGGTCTTGGGTGTATTCTAGAGGAGGCCGTTTTGTCCATGCAGGTGATGAACACTTGTACACTGCAAACCCACAACGAGACAGAGAACTCAGGAGGACCGAAGGAGGAAAACAGGCCAGAAGGGCAGAGGGTGGAGGTGGGGAGCTGCAGAGGTGAAAGAGGAGCCTCACTGGGGGAGCTGCCAATAGCCCAGGGTGACCGTGAGTGTGCAAACACCCAGCCTTGCTCTTGGCTGCCACCCAGCTCAGCAGGCTCTGGAGCCTGGCCACACAGATGCCCCTTCAGGGACATGCTGGGTTCTCGAAGGGTGGTGCCCTAAAGCTGTTCTCAGGTCCTAATGGCTTTCTGTGGGCACCCGTCCCTAGTGCAGCGGCTAGAGTCCCCTGAAGAGTTGCAGAAGAAGCTGACGAAGTAGCTCCCACTCATAAACTGCCCTCCGGAGTTTGACTTTGTGGTCTGGATGGGAAAGTACTGGTACTCTCAGGAAGTCCCTCAAGTGCTTCTGGGTGTGGCCAGAGCAAGAAGCCCTGCCCTGTGGAGAGCTTACTGTAGGCTGCAGGTGTCACACGGGCCTGAGATCAGAGCTCGCGGCCTCTGGCTGGGGACAGCCATCTTCCCTCTGGTCACGCTGACGGGACTTTTGAAAGCTGGTGCAGAGGTTCTAAAGTACTTGCTGGGCGGCCTGCCGCTCTCCCTCTTCCTGATCGTGTGTCTGGGAGGGCCTGCACACACTTAGCAAGGGAAGACGCCTTGAGGATGATGGCTCAAGTTTGTGCCTGTTAGAATGGCAGCTTCCCAAGAGCCAAAGCAGATACCAGGGACACCAGGCTTGGCACTGGTTGCTGGCCCACGTGTAAGGAGTCCTTCGGGGCAGCCGTTGTGCCCAAGGTGTGCTCTGCACAAGGTCATGCGTGCACAGCATCTGTCACACCCTGCACTGCTAGTGGTAACTCCTTATTTCCTGAACAGCAATGAAATTAGTTTTAGAATTTGTTTCCTTGTTTTTTTGGTACCAGGAATCGAACTCAGGACCCTGTGCTTGCCAGGCAGGCATTGTGTCACTGAACTATATCCCTGGCCCAGTGTGAAATTACTTATTAATGCTAAAGTTGAGAGTTTTCATTGGAAAAAAACAGAAATGAGCAGTTTTTTTATTAAGGTCTGGTGAATTGTTTGTTCTCTTTCATTGTGTGAAGCTATTTCTGGGCTGAGGAAGAGGACACGGCTCTGCTTGGGCAGGCAGAGGTCCATGTGAGCCTGGTGGAGGAGCACCGGCCATATTCTATGTTCTGGCAAGTGCGAGGGAGGAGGCAGCACTAGGTGAGATGTGGACACCAGTTCTACGGAGGAGGAGGCTGCTTCAACAGATGCCACAGCAAGGGCTGGGTGACACTGCACAGACAGCAGTGCCTTTTAAACTTGTCAGTCTCTGGACTGCTTTTTGCTCTTACAAAATATGGAGAGCCTCAAACAACTGTTCTCAGTCTGGATTTTGTATGTCTATACCTACTGTATTAGAAAGTAAAAAATGCAATTATCAGTTCATTAAGACACCAATAATAAACCTATTACATTGTTAATATAAATAACATTTTAAATGATAGTGACTATATATTCCAAAACGAAGTAAAATCACTGAAGAATGAGAAGAATGGCATTGTTTTGCAAATTAGGTTGTACTCAAACTCAAAGCAATCCTCCTGCCTCAGCCTCCCAAGGGCTGGGATTACAGGCATGCACCACTATGCCTGGCTGATCAACTGTAATATGCAAGTTTGGTTTACCACTTAATAGTTTACCCTGAGCAGCACTTGGGCAGCACAATTGTTTATGTACTGATTATTTCAAGTGTCACTTAGGGAGGTGTCATTTCAACCAGCTGATTCTTGTATTGATAAAATTGTCATTTTTACATTTTCTGTTATATTATCTTATTAAAACTAGGGATTTAGCTCAGTGGTTCAAGCGCTTGCTTGGTAAGCACAAGGTTGTGAGTTCAATCCTCGGTACTGAAAAAAAAACAAAACCCAAAACAAACAAAAAACCCCACAAAACAACTAACCAAAAACTGTAGTTTTTAGTTATCCTGTATTTAAACATCGAACTGGTAAGTATTTAAAATATATGAAGAGGATCTGGCCTTACACAGATATATATTTGGAAAGAGTATCTTTTTTTTTTTTTTTTTTTTTTTGTGGCACCGGGGATTGAACTCACAGCCTTGCGCCTGCCAGGGCAAGCGCTTAAGCCACTGAGCCAAACTCCCGGCCCTGGTTTTTTGAGGCAGGGTCGCACTATGTAGCTCAGGTCGGCCTTGCGCCGCGTTGTAGCCCAAGCCGGCCTCAAACTCACAACGCTCCGCCTACCTCAGCCTCCCGAGTGCTGGGATTAAAGGCGTGCGCCACCACGCCCGGCTTGGAAAGAGTATCTTTGATAATTGTGGATATTCTTCTATATAATATTATGCCAAAATCCAACAATTAGTAATTTCTCAAAGGTTAGTTGCAGTGTGAAATCTGAAACCACATCAATGAACTTTTCATACAGTTACAGTAAAATCCACTGATTTCTTTTGTGCTTTAACCCATACATGATGTTGGAACATCAGACACTGGTCATCTGGAAAATCAGTTTTGCCAGGTGTGGTGGTGCATGCCTTTAATCCCAGCACTCAGGAGGCTGAGGCAGGAGGATCATTGTGAGTTCTAGACCAGCCTGGGCTACAAAGTGAGTTCAAGGCCAGCCTGAACTGCATAGCGAGACCCTGTCTCAAAAAACAGGGCCGAGGATTTAGCTCAGTGGCCCTAAGTGCCTGCCATGGTTTATTGAGTTAGACAGATCTTTCAAACACTGGCATATTTCATTAGAATATAATATCTAAAATTGCACTCCATAGTATCACCACTGAGTTCACAGATTTTTTTTTTTAACTTTGTTTTGAGACAGGGTCTCGCTTTGTAGTTCAGGCTGGCCTTGAACTCACGGTGATCTTCCTGCCTCAGCCTCTGGAGTGCTGGCATTACAGGCGTGTGCCATGACTGGCATCCTTCTAGCTTGTTTCTCATCTTTGAGATATAATTCACCATAAAACAGCCTTCAAAGTATAAAGTTCAGTTTTTTTTTTTTTTTTAAAGCATATTCAGCATATTCTACTAATTCCAGAATGCTTTCATCCACCCAAAGAAACCCTGGACCGGACAGCATTCTCCTCCATTCATAGGCCTTGACAACCACTAGTCTACTTTCTGTCTCTGTAGCTGTGCCTATTCTGGTTGTGTGAGCTTTTCTTTTTTTTTGAGACAGGGTTTCGCTGTGTAGTCCATCCAAGCTGGTCCTGAACTCACTAAGTACCCAAGGCTGGCCTCAAACTCACAGCAATCCTCCTATTTCAAACTCCCAAGTGCAGGGACTACAGGTGTGCGCCACCATGGCCAGCCATGTGAGTTTCTTTCACTCAGCATGTCTTCAAGACTCCTCCACGTCATGGTGTGTATCAGCATGCAGTTCTTTTCATGGCTAATATTCCACTGTATGTATGCTCCATACTCCACCTGTCCATCTCTGTCTGATGACCCTGGGTTGTTCCCACTTTCTTGGGCATCACGAAGAAGAGGCCACAAACACTCAGTGTGAGGTTTTCCGTGCATCCTCCTGGATACATGCCTAGGACTGAATCTCCTGGTTCTTTTGTCTTCTACCCCAGCCTTCTGAGTCAGTGATGTAAATCAGTTTAGATTTTCTATCATGGACCAATAATTTTGTAAAATACAATGCCATGGATGTTAATGTTAACACTGCCAAATTACTTACCACACTGCTATCATATCTGGGCCTTCTAAGTGGCACTGGTCTGTCTGATGGCACCCATCCATCCCTGGCTCCTGAACACAACTGACCTCCAGGGATCAGGCTGGGTGCTCTGCTAGTTTTTCTGGAAACCTTGGGGACACTTGAGTAACTTAATACGATCTTTATGCCAAAGACAAGCTAGGCCTAGGGTCTCAAATTTCTGTGCCGCATTTCCTGTTTCCTTGCTGGGTATTTTTAGTGTGATATTTCATAACATCTCAAATATTTTATAACTAAAGCATGATTTTCTCCCCAAGTCTGCCTTCTTTGGGTTTGTTTATGTATTTTGTGATTGAATCTAGGGTCTTTTGCACTGTGCTAGCCCTTTTCATTTATGTATTTTTATTTTGCAACAGGGTCTTGCTAAGTTGTCCAGGCTGGGCTTGAACTTGGGATCCTCCTGTCCTCAGCCTCTCAGAGGGCTGGAATTATAAGTGCGTACCACCACACCTGGTGGCTTCATTATTAGTGGTGTTACCATTTTCAGGATCACACAACATTCAAACACCTCAAGCTGTCTTTGACTCTTGCCTTCTCTTGGTTCCTTGTGTCTGGCCACCTAAGCCTGTTGACGCCTCCCTTTCAAGGTTTCTTATCATCACTGTTGCCACCTTCTTTGTCCCATGCCACCCCTGTAGCTATGGCCCTGAAGGACCTCATCCTCACTTTCCTGCAGTGGCCTCTTACTTGACTTCTGCCTGTAGCCACATATTCCTGGCAATCCCACACCAGAGCAAGAGGAGGGAGCTCCCAGTTAATTGTTCATGGGTCCCAATTCCTAACCCTAAGGCCTAAAGTCTGTCTCCTAAATGACAGTCTAGATGAAGCCCCCATTTCTCTGTATTAGGTAAAACTGATCTGCCTGTTCTTGCTCAAGTACATCTTTGTCTTTTGTATCTACATCTTAGTTTATGCTACTAATCCCTTTACAAGGAATATCTTCTCGAAGCATCCCATCAAGTGAAATCATAGCTATTCTTGAAAAACCTGGTGGGCATGGTGCACATGCCTATAATCCCAGCACTTGGAGGCAGGAGGATCACTGTGAGTTTGAGGGCATCTTGGGCTCTGTAAAGGGTTCAAGGCCAACCTAACTGCATAGCAGACCCTGTCTCAAACAAAACAAAACAAAACAAAACAAAACAAAACAAAACAGTAAAACCAAACAAACCCAATCAACAACAACAAAATGCTCAACATCAAACAAAGCTGGGCACGGTGGTGCACATCTGTAATTCCAGGACTCAGGAACCTGAAGGTAGGAGGAGCGCAAATTTGAGGCCAGCCTGGGCAACATAGTGGGACTCTGTCTCAAAACAAAAACATCCCTCTAACCCCCCCCCCCCCCCCCCCCCCCCCCCCCCCGCTTCTGCTGAGGTTTGTGGCATGTGCTTGTGATGTGGCTACTTGAGAGACAAAGGTTGGAAGACAGCAAATTCGCTGGCCATCCTGGAAAAGTTAGCAAGACTATCTCAAAAATAAAAAGGGCTGAGGTCGTAGCTCAGTGACAAGAGTGCCCTTAGGTTCAGCCTTCAGGACCGTGCACACACACGCACACACACACACCCCTACTTCAAGTGTCTTCTTATGGAAGCCTGCCACAGATCACCGTGAGCTCATGGCCCAGTGTTTCGGATTTAGGGCTTATGTGCCTGACATGCAGGGCTAAATTCACATCTGACAAATCATTACATACCACTACACATCACGCCTTATGTTTTTATTTTGTGTTAACAAGTTTTCTCATGTTCACAATCTCTTTTCCCAACAGCCTCCATTGTCTCTGAATCGCCCCAGCCCACTAACACAAGTACTTCATATTTTGGTTGACTGACCCAAGTTATTGATGCTTAATAGCTGTTTGATCATGAGCACCAGCTTCCTCATGTAAACTTGGGGACATTAATAGTACTTGTCTTGATCAATTGTTTAAGGACTAAAGGAGATAATGCATATAAAGTAATTAGCACAGTGCCTAAAATACTGTTTACTAAATTACACATATACACTAGTCACAAAGGCCAGAGGGTGGTGGCACAGGCCTTATCTCAGGATGCTGAACAAGGATGAATCTAATCTTCATCCGGTGTGACAATCAGATGACAGGGGGTTTCCTCTATCTCTACAGGAGGATCCTAGCACACTGACTGTTACAAGAGTGTTGGCGATGGCTTGCCAGAGGGCTCTCTCTGAGCTAAAATGAAGGCACTCGATTGCCCTTTGGACCTAAGACATCTCAGTCTGAATCCTGGTCTTGCTGCTGACTAGCTGTCACCTCAGGCTGGCTGATCAGTCAACCTTTTTGATCCTCAGCCTTGTTGGGTAAAATGAACCTTAGGCTTTGCTGGGCACAGACACAGTGAGTGCCCAGTGAAAGCGAGACTGCTCCATCTTTCCCCAGGCAGCGTGGTGGCTGGAAGCTTATCCAGGAACATGGTCTTAAGCGCCACCCACAGGCCGATGCCACCCACACTGCCACCCTAACCTCTCCCTTGATCCATATTCTAGCCTACTTGGCATCTTGCACAGGTGCATGCCCAGCAGACATCTCCAACAGGTTCGGAACTGAACCCTGCGTGCTTCCCTGGGCCTTTACGTCGCCAGCCTGCAGTGTGAGGACCTGGACTAAGCCCTGCACTGCTCCTGGCCTCCCACCCCCAATTCCCCATCCAACTGTCGGCACATCCTCCAGATCCCAGAATGGCCTCCACCTCCCAGCCTCTGCTGCTCCAAGGCACTACGGGTCTGCCTCTCCTGCGGCAGTCAGAGAGATTCCTGCAGCACAAGCTGGGGGCCGAGGCTGGACATCTCTGCCAGCCCCGACCTCACCCAGGGCAAAGGCCAAGGTGCAAGCAGTCCCTTCCTCTGACTCAGCTCTGTCTGGACTCCCCATCTTCCCTTCTGGGAACTCTGAAGGGCTGGCCCCAGACCTTCGTGTTACTGCCTGGAGGGCTGCAGGTCTTTGGTAAAATACCCCCTCAACACTGAGGTCCTCCCCGACTCACCTATCTAACACCTTCCTCAACACACACTTCGCCTTCACCTCCACTTTATTCTACTCCTGAGCACCTAACACAGTATCGCTTTTTGGTGGACTGTTTATTCATGTAGTGCTGAGGACAGAAGCCAGGTCCTTTTGCAGACAGTCATCTCCAGATCTTTATTTTTTGAGACAGGGTCTCAGAGTTGCTCAGGTCAGGCTTAAATGTGGCAATCTCTTGCCTTGGCCTCCTAGAGTGCTGGTGCCACCACACCCAGTTATTTATTTGCCTTTGAAAGCAGGCGCTATGGTCTGTTTTGTTCTCTTCCACACCCAAGTGGCTAGAACAGTTTCTGTGTGTATGAGTAGAAGAGAATGAACGGTCTGTGCTAGAGATGACCAAATATTCATTCAGCACCTCCTGTGTGCTGAGCATCATGTTAGGCTTTTAGGGCAGCATGGCAGCTTTTTACTCCTAAGGGAGCCTGCTCTTTAGATAGAAATGAAAGATATTTTCTCTGTAGAGAAGAGTCATGTTAGAGATTTAGAGCGGCAAGAACTCAATCTCCATCTGAGTGGTCAGGATGAGTAGGACCTGGAGGTCCAAGGGAGGAGAGATATGGAATATTCATTTCATGAATACTTGGTTAATTCTAAGACAGGAAAAAGAATGTAACAAAATAGACAAGAGGTATGTCAGTGGCACAGTGCTTGTCCAGATGTATGAAGATCTGGGTTTGATTCTAAGCACTGCAAAAAACAAAACAAAACCGGGTGTGGTGGCATGTGCCTCTAATCCCAGTAATGGTAGGCTGAGGTAGGAGGATCTGCATGACACAGGGAGACCCTGTCTCAAAAAACAAAACAAAAGAAAACAAAACAAAAACCAAAACAGAACAATGCCAGGTGTGGTGGCACATACCTGTTATCCCAGCACTAGGGAGGTTGAGGCAGGAGGATTGCTGCAAGTTTGAGGCCAGCCTGGACTATATAGTGAGACCCTGTCTCAACAAAACCAAATCAAACAAAAACAAAATGTTCAAGGTTTAAAAAACTACACTAAAACTGGTACAATATGAGAAAAAAAAAAAAAAAAAAGAATCAACAGGACTGAAAGGACATTGGGGAAGGAAAGGTGGTTAGCTAGCTTAATTTAATGGTTTTATAACCTTTTGGCCAGCATGGCCTCTAAAAGAATTCTGAGGCAATATATATCCTTCTTTCAGTACTTTTGTTTGGTGCTTGGGACCAAACTCAGGGCTACTGAGCTACCACCCTAGCCCTTTCTCTCACATTTTATTTTTTGGTTATTTGAGTCAGGGTTTTGCTATATAGTCCGGGCTGGCCTCAAACTCACGGCAATCCTCCTATCTCAGCCTCCCAAGTGCTCAGATTACAGGAGTGTACCACCATACTTGGCTTTTCTCACATTTTAAAATTGTTATCTAAAATTTATTGGGAGTCTGAGGCAGGAGCATCAGTGAGTTTAAGGGCAGCCTGAGTTACATAGTGAGTTTGAGACCAGCCTTAACTATACAGCGTGACACTGTCTCAAAAACACACAACCACCCCCCCATTATAAATTTGAACTATAGTAAATGCTGTGTGTTTTACTATCCACTGAAGATGGTGAGCCAGGCATGGTTGTGCCTCCTGTGATCCCAGCACTTGGGAGGCTGAAGTAGGAGGATTGCTACAAGTTTGAGGCCAGCCTGGGCTACATAGTGAGTTTTAAGACAAGCCTCAGCTACATAGTGAGACCCTGTCTGAAACAAAACAAAGCAAAAAAAGGTATATATGGTGAATATCTGCCACACAGTCCATTAAATAAGAATTACAAGACATCATTGTTTTGGACTCAGTTCCTGCTGGGCCTCAATGGACCAAGTTAAAAATAAAAATGGAGCCGCGTACAGTAAAGTTCCATGCCACCAGCTAAAGTGGAGTTGTTTGTCCAACCTTCCCACAAGTCAAACTTCCCCAACAGGCCAGCTAGAATCGGACCATTGTAATCCTTACATGCAAAGTAACATGAATGACCTGACGGTGAGCAATCACTGCCCTTCCTGCTCTTCCACTGTCACTCTGTCCCTGCCCACTGCCCTCAGCCTCCTGCCGTGTAACACGGCACTGTTGATTCTGGAGTCAGAAATTAAACCAACCCGTGGTGGGGACTCGGGCTAATGCATCTGCTGACAGGCACCAGGCTTGGGTCTGGTTCTGTGCAGCCCAAGCCCATCAGGTTTGTTGCAATTTTGTCCTTGGTCAGATCCAAATGGCAAGTTTAGCTATGCAGCTGGGGTGTGGTGCCACTTGCCTGGCATATTTGAGGCCTTGGGTTTGATCGTCTGTGCTAAAGGGAAAAGAAATGTCTAAGTTTGGGCTGAGGATATAGCTCAGTAGCATAGTGCCTTTGTGGTAAATGCAAGGTCCTAAGTTCGATTCCTGATACCAAAAAAAAAAAAAAAAAAAAAAAAGTCCAGTTTTTCTCTTTTTCCTGGGGGGCGGGGAGGCAGAGTTTGTTGAGACAGGGTCTCACTATGTAGCCCAGGTTAGCCCCAAACATGCAGTGATCCTCCTGCCTCAGCCTCCAAAGGGCTGAAATAACATGCCTGCGACTCTTTCTTTAAGAAAAGTCTAATTTCATTTTTTAATTCAATTCCAATAAACGTGTCAATAATTCTCCTCCCTGACAATAACTTTCTTTTTGAATTTTTTTCTTTGTAGTGTGGAGGTGGAACTCTGGCCCTCGTTTGTAGTAGGCAAGCATTCTACCACTGAGCTACATCTCCAGGCCTGAATTCTACCTCTCCCCCTGAACCCAGGGCCTTTGTACTGAGCTACAGCCCCAGACCCTTTATTTATTTTTTGCTTTTTAAAATTTTTTTCCCTTTTATTTAATTTTCGGATGTGGTCTCCCTAAATCACTAACACTAAAGTTGCTCAGATTGAGCTTAAATTTGTGATCTCGCTTCAGCGGCCCAGGGTGCTGGGCACCTCCACTGCCACCTTCACCAGCTTGAATTGCACACCTAAGATGCCCAGATGAAGTCAAAGGTGCTGCTCCTCTTGTTTAATTTTGTGGTGTCTTGCGAAATTTCTATACCCTGGGGCCTCTTGGTGTTTAAAGGGCGATTATAAGGAAACTGGGAAAGGAGACCCTCTGAGCAGACACAATGCCCAGCACACCAATGTTAGTAAAAAGGTACAATTGGAAGCTGGAAAATCTGGAGGTAGTTTCCTCAAAGCTGCCCATGCCCCAGAGCCTGCACCACGGACACACTTGTGTAGCAAGGTGAGGCCTCTTATCTTGAGGCTCTGTGTCTCATGACTCCGTGGTGCCACAACAGGACTCAAAGATTGGCTGGCTCTGGTGGTGGTGACAGCTGACGTGCAGGAAAAAGATCAGCTCTCAGGAGACGAGCTGTACAGGAAGGGCAGACCAAGGGCTTGGTCTTGTACTGAAGAAAGCAGAAGCAAAGAGACGGAGACAAAACAGAAAAACGGGGAAAATCAGGATAAGTCTGTAAGAAAGGATGGTTTCAGGTGGGAAAATATTTAATAACATTAAATGCTAAGGAGGCTGAGGCGGACAGGGAAAAGCAAAATGTTACTGAATGTCTCCATAAAGGCACTGGGAAATGGTCTAGCAGTGCACAGTGGACATGGGGACCAGAGATGGCAGCCACCTAGGAAGTGGGTGAGTGACAGAGTGGAAAGGTGGGCTCTCTGACGGCCACACCTCTGGCAGCTAGGCTGTGAGTGACTAGTGGCCACGACACACTTGTCAGAGGGGAGCTCCACCCAGGTGTGTTCTATGGAGAAGAGAAAGAGTACCTGAGTATTTGAGAAAGGGGCTTTTCTCTGAAACTTGAGCCAAAGGGAGATGAGGACATTAACAGAAAGGACTATCACATCCCCAGCCTGTGGGTAAGGTGGCTGTGGCTTGGAAGGACAGTAGCATAGCAAATGTGCACTAGAGGAAAAGAGCTCACCACCGGGGACTCTAACTAAAACAAAAGAATTGACTGAAGATCATCTCAAAAAGCAAAACTGTTCTAGACCATGGCACATTACCACAGGTAGTGGACTTACGTATTTTGGATGATACTGGAGGGTCACATGCAGGGTCTGTCTAGGTACAGCTAACTACTTTTTTGGTTTGTTTTGGAGACTGAACCTGGGCCTTCGCACTGAGTGACATTCCCAGCCCCTTCTTTATTTTGGACAGGGTCTTGCCAAGTTACTAAGTTGCCCAGGCTGGACTTGAACTTATGACCCTCCTGCCTCGGTTTCCCAGACTGTGGGAATTACAGATGTGTTCAACCAGGACCAGCTTATCTGTCTGCTCTTTGGATCCAATGTCATAGACCAAGAAATGAGACTGATGGGCTGGGAATTCAGCACAGCAGTAGAACACTTGCCTAGCAATGCAAGTTCCTGGGTTTGTTCTCCAGCACATCATTAAACAAACAGAAATTTTATAAAAGACTGCTTTCAAACATGTCTGGTTTGTAGTTTCTGTCAAATGTTTTCATATGGTAATTTTAACATTATTACTGCTACTTTGAGGGTTTGTTTATTTTTTTCCTGTTCTTTCATCAAAATGGAAATTCCTGTGCTAGGGAACTGGCGAAAAAGGGAGCCAGACCTAGGAAAGAGGTCTTAAATAGAAGTCTTCGACAGGCAACCAATGCGGCACTCACACCGAGCACTTCCTTACTGATCCCCGCTCCGTGAGCTCCGCTGCGGGGCGCCCGTCATTCACTTTCAGAACTTGTTCAGAATGTCCTTTCTGCTCACCAGATTAAGTTGCACTGCTAGTAAGGACAGGGTACCAACTCTGCTTCTGCAGCCTGACATTTGCTGCCTCCGGCTGAGACATGTGCTCGAGTTATTCACGAACACATAGATTCTTAGAACTGAAGAAATCTTAGAAATCGCTGACCTCAAAGACCTCGTTACACAGATAAGGAACTCAGGACCAGAGGGGATAACCGCCATGCCCAGAGCTAGCAGGGCACCCTCATTTCCATTCTGGAACTCTTGCCACATGCCTGTCAACTGGTGACCTGGGTGGAACCTCTAATAACGAGCTGTGTGATTGTCTGGTTTCTAGATAACCATCTACATTCTTGCACTTGTTCATAGACACATGCATATCTGTTTTCATGCTTGTTCATCTTCCTATCTGAAAACATTTAAAAATTTCCTTTTAAGTTGGGTACAGTGGGGGTATGCCTGTAATCCTGACACTGAGGTGGGAGGCTGAGGCAGGATTGCTTGAGCCTAGGAACTTGAGGTAAGACACCTCTCACCCACCAACAAAACAAACCTGAACACTTCGCTTTAAAGCTAAATTCAGCTTTAAAGTACAGCTCTCTCTTGTACTTTGCAATTCAATTCTTGGGAAACTCCCCCCTCTCCCAGTACTGTGTGGCAGGAATACAGCAGCTTGTTCTTGAAAGTCATGTCCAGCTGGATATCTCAAGCATTTTGACAACTGTGACGTGGGATTCAGGGGAACTAGGACACATAATCAGAGATGTCCCAGGGATGAATAAGAATAGAGGGGACATTTTATTTATTTATTTATTTTTTGTGGTGCTCAAAATCAGAATCATGCCAGGCATGGTGGTACGTGCCTGTCATTCTAGCACTCTGGAGGCCGAGGCAAGAGAACTGCTGTGAGCTCAAGGGCAGCCTGAACTGCATAAAGAGACCCTGTCCCAAAAGGGGAAAAAAAAAAAAAAAAAAAAAAAAAAAAAAAAAAAAAAAAAAAAAAAAAAAAAAAAAAAAAAAAAAAAAAAAAAAAAAAAAAAAAAAAAAAAAAAAAAAAAAAAAAAAAAAAAAAAAAAGAAAAGAAAAAGAAAAAGAAAAAGAAAAATCAGAACCAGGTGCTGAGCATGGTATGTGAGTGTTCTACACCACCTAGAGGGGACATTTTTAAAATTCGTGCCAATGAGAAATATAGACTGAAACTCACTTTGGTGCACTGACAAGTAAAGAACAACATGTGTCGATGATTTTCGCCTTCATTTCCCCCTCTCCCTTTGCTTTCTAGTTTCCCGTCCTCTTTTAGAGGGAACATTTTACTCATTTATGTTTCTCAATCTTAGCTCTTCTTTGGTGATAAAGGGGACTGATCCCAGGACCTTCACACTAAGTTACATTTCCAGTTGTTTTTTTATTATTATTACTACTACTATTATTAATTTTGAGACACAGTCTTGCTAAACTGCTAATTGCCCAGGCTGGGCTTCAACCTCTGATCCTCCAGCCTCAGCCTCCCAGGTTACAGGTGTGTGTGCACCACCGTGCCTGGCTTAGAGGGGACATTTAGGGATGAACTAGTGGATGGCTGCTACTTATGAAAAAGAAAGGGGACCATGATGAATGCTCAAAAACAGCTTTTAGCCACTCCATCCAACCAAACAACCCTGCTCTGCTCCAAAGCTATAGCGAAGGTGCTTCTTCAGTGTCTCCACTTATGCCAGGCGCTCTGAGTCAGGCTTCTTCCGTTTCATGTCAGTGACTGGTGTTATATACCTGTCAGCTGACAAGTGGAGATGTGAAGCACAGGAATTAGGCTCACAGGTCACCAGCTTCTTAGACCAGGACGAGGCCCCCATCAGTGGCTGCATGGGGATGATCTTCAGTCTGATCACAAGGCAGAAGGCACATCAAACCCATCAGCCTTCTGCAACATCTGGATTATAGTAATTTTCTTTTGGATTTTACTACAGTTTGTTGAAATGGTCATAGTTACTTTAGTTCTTTTTTCCCTGAAAAATATTCTACACCAATTTATAGACTGAAAGAATGTTAAGTGTAAAACTAGCTATAGACTCATTTATTTTAGAAGAATGAGGACAACAGATGTTCAAACTGACTTTGAGATGCTTTGAGACACCTATCTGTCTTTACTAGCAGAGATAAAATGAACCTAACTGCCTGTATTTTGGGCATTTTGTCACATTTTAAGTCTCTGTAAATGAGTGAACCATGTGGTTAAAACTTCTGGCCAGATTATCTGGACTCTGGACTCCAGCTGATCCAGTTTAGGAATTCAGCTCTGTAGCCTAAGCAAATTACTTCCATTCTTTGGACCTCTGTGGCTTTGTCTGAGGAACAGGGGAAATCATCTCAAAGGGCTGTTGTGCAGATTATTATTATTATTTAAAAAAATTTTTTTGTTGTGCAGATTAAAATAGAAAGTATTTGCAAAAGCATCATACATACACAGAAGCTCCCCTATCTGAAGTTTGTAACCCAAGGTTTCAGATACCTGTAGTCAGGAGCCATACACGTATATTGAATGGCAAATTCCAGAAATAAACAATTCATAAGTTTTAAACTGTACACCATTCTGCGTAACAGGAGGAAAGTCTGCACTGTCATGCATGGTGCAGCCCAGATGTAAATCATCCCTTTATCTAGGATACCCTGGCTGTGTATCCTATCACCCATTAGTCACTGAGATAACCACTTGGTTATCAGATGGACAGTGGCAGTCAGATGCAGCAGTCAGTATCATAGTGCTTGCGTTCAAGTGCCCTTAATTTTACTGAATAATGAACCCGAGTTGGGCATGGTGGCACACAACAGTAATTCCAACATTCTGGGAGGCTTAGTTAGAGGATCACAAGTTTAAATTCAGTCTGGGCAACCTAGTACCTTGGCAAGACCCTGTTTCAAGTACAAAGTAAAAAAGGACTGGGGATGGGGCTCAGTGGAAGGGTTCAGTGCGAAGCTATTGGAGGCAGGGATCGGGGAAGATCCTGACGTGCAAAAGGAGTGATGCTGGTGGCTCACATATCCAACAGACAGACTTCGAGGAGCTTCCTTTAGTAAGAAGGATACAGTACAGTAAGATATGTTGGGACAGTGACCACAGTTTAACTTTTATTAATGTTACCACAGGTACATGTGTGTAGGAAAATCCATACACTGGGTGCGAGCTGTGGTTTCAGGTGTCCCTTGGAGAGTAACCCATGATAAGTGGGACTGCTACACTTCCTTTAGGACATTTAAACATATTTACAAATGGTCACATGTTTTATATAAATATATCTAAACTTTTTTTTTTTTTTTTTTTGTAATCTAAACTTCTTAAGATCTGCTCATCTTTCACTTTTTTTAAGATAGAAACTCTCAGGTAAAAAACACTGAGCACTCTAGGTGTGGGGGGCTGGGCACGTGGCGCCACCAAGCTGACTCCCGGAGGAAACCTTCACTGGCTCCTGCGGGACGCACACAGCAGGGCAGCTACAAAGCCTCAGGGTCACCTCCCATCTAAGGCCGTGTGGGTGGAGGTGCCTGGTTACGCGTGCGTCTACAGGGTCCGAGATTTTGTAAAACTGGCAAAAGATATTTTTGTATTATTTCCTCCAGTGCTGGGATTCAACCCAGGCCCTTGCACTGAGCTACCTCAGTCCTCTTTTTCTTAAAGATCTCCAAGAATGTGTAAGCTTCAGGTCCCACAGATCGTGGACTATTTTGAAAAATAATCAACTATCACCAGCGCCAAACTAGGTATATGCCTAGAAAATTCTGCTGCTACTTCCAGAATTCCTGGGTCTGAGGCTTCACCCAAGTCTGCAGGTAATAGGCACATTTCCCACACCAGATCCAGAGGGGCCTGGCAGAGAGCCGGCAGGAGCTCATGTGGCTGCAGTTGGGAGGAGGAGCCCGGTCACGTGGCTGCACAAGGCCCAGGGAGGGCCAAGCCCAAGAAGGCTGTGCCAGGACTGGGACTCCCAGGGAAAGCCAGCTGGGATGTGGGTGCAAGGGGTGGGACTTGGAAGCTACTATGAAGAGAAGAGGCCGAGAGATGAGTCTGGACTCGGATGCTGTCCCCTGGGCTTGTTACGCTTGTGTGTGTGAGGCACACTCCTGTGGCAAGGGCCCCACTTCCTCCTTATGAACCTCTTTATGTGCAGTCACTGATGGATACGTTCATCAAGAGGTCGATTGCGCAAGCACAGAACGAGTTGGAATTTGTGCTGGCAGGGAAGAAGGGTGTGGGGATGTAGTTGTTGAGGGACAGCTGAGGTAACCTGCATCTTTTAAGCTAAAGCTATAATTTTTGCTTTGGTTTTTCTTAAGTTTTAATTTTTTTTGGCCACTACCCGGGATTTCTATTTTTTATTTTGAGACAGGGTCTCACTAAGCCGCCCAGTCTCCACTGGAACTTAAGATCTTCGTAGCTCAGGTGCCAGCATGCAGGAACTCTGTTGTTGACTACCACACCTGGCTAGGAATGACATCTGAAAGAGTCAGTTGCAGCTGGGCTTACTGGCCTATGCCTATAATCCCAGCTGCTGGGAGGCTGAGGCAGGAGGATCACAGTTTGATGCCAGCCTGGACTACCCACGGGGGACCTGTGTCCAAACCGCCCCTCCAACCCCATTTAAAAAGGGCTGGGGATGCAGTTTGGCACTTTGTGTTAATCCACATTACTTCCAAAAAAGCAAAAAGAATCAGGTGTAGTCAATCTACTACATATGGGATGTGGAAAATTGAAAACTAATTAGTAGACTTCATTTAACTCATTGAAACCTGAAACAAAATGTACTTAATTGAATAAAAAAAAATTAGTCAAGCAAAACATGCTATTCCCAAAGCACTCCAATTAATAAATGCTAAGGGAAAGAAGAAGAGAATTTTGTATTGCATTGCCTGGAAAGTACTGTTTTAAATTTGGGATGAGGGTGCTGCATGCAGACTGAACCCACAGCTTTGCGAGGCAAGTGCCGTGAAGAGAAAATGATTTTTATGTAGTCCAGTTTCAAGTTCTGAAGGTAACACACAGGGCTGAATAA